>JAIPRM010013032.1:0-11702 GCA_025469315.1 Stegophylla sp. TES_Ste_2020 | reverse complement strand
TCGTTTTTGTAAAATTTTGGGTCGTTTTTTCCAAAAAAAAAAAAAAAAAAAATGAAGAATTGAGAAATTCAAAAAATGACCTCTCTAAAGTACAATCTAGAGGCAAATCCGGTTTCAAAAAGTTACTGATCGAAACTTTTGGACTAGTATTTCCATACGAAAAGTTGTACACAGAAAAAAAAAATAAACATCATTGTAAAACCACTAGCTTCTTCACTTCGTTCAGAATCTAAAAAAATTATATATAATTTTACAGATAAAAAAAAAGTATAATAAAACTATATTGTCCAAACTCTAGTTATATGTGTAATAAGACTAATAAAGTTATTTGGTAACTATAAAAATCATTTTTAAAATTGAAAGTATACTCTTAAAAGTATACACAATCACACGTGGTTAATTAAACAAAAGTTGTAATGTGAAATTAAACTCGGTAAATATACAGCCGTCCGGTGGATGTGCCTATTAGTGTTTTAGTTATTTGCTTTCTCGTGTTCATATATATATATATACATATATATAAAAACACACCCAAATTTAAGGTCTGAAATGGTTTTTAATTAAACGAACGGTTCTCGTTTTTATACACTTTTCCCAAAACATTTGTGCGGACATACGTTGTTGTTTAATTTAAAACTAAAACAACAATCTAGACCAACGAAAAGTAATTTCACAGGTGTATTACATATACGTGTTTACGTATTCGTTTGTCTATGGAACGCGATTCGGCAGAAACCATCGCGCCGTGTATACATTTCAATTACACTCGTGTTTATATTTGTATAGTCGCCGAGCGTTTTGTGTCCGGAACACTATCTAAATTAAATGGTTTTCTGTTTCCAACGGGGTGTGTTCCGTAACAAACACACTGTACTACTCCACAACGCCTACGCCGCGCCGGACGGTCGGAGTACGTGAGGAGTACCCCATTGCGGATGAATTTTGAGCAACAACCGAAACACACAAAAGTCTCACCACTCGCGAGTCTGACGACGCTCGTTTGTATAAACGACTCGAGCACACATCACATGGAGTGTGACTAATGCCCAAAATCACGGCTGATTAACTGAAAATCACGTAGCGTTTGGTTTGATGAGGACAAAAATGCTGAAATCGGCTCCAATGGCGTATCGTCACTAATCAATAATCATATTATGTAATTTGTTTTATCCGATGGTGTTAAACGATGTCCACCATTTTGTTTTTCTAAACGAGTCCAACGACTACTTGAAATCAAGTCATATCTTGAATGTTTACAAAACAGATACAAGAACAGTACTTTTCCTCATTATTATAACACACATTTTAGAATAATAATTAATATTAACTTAGTCTGGCTTAGATGTATGTATTGTTAGGTTTTGTATTGCATTTGGAATAAATATAAATTCTTTCTGTAATCAAAAAATTCTAGCCTAATTAATCTAATTTATTAATTTGTAAATAATTTACATTTATTGTTTTGTTCGTATATTTATTATTATACATAATAAACTGCAACACCTTGTCAGTGCCGTAGCTTGAAATAGATGGGCCCTAGTGCAAATTAAATCTGTGGACTCCTTATTTTACAGTATTATTTACTTCAAACATAGAAAAAAGCAAAACATATCAGTTGGACTAAAAAATTTCTGCATTTTCATGTTTTTACAGAATCAAATAAAAAGTTGCTGGATCAGATACATATTTGAATTACACCTATTTAAATCAAATTCCAATTTTTATTTTGCATATTTCCAGGTTGTATTATTTATCAGCATTTTTTTTTCTTTTCAAAATTTTCGTTCATACTGAAATACATTAGATCATTAGGACAATTAGGATAAACATTTTAGGGAGGAAGACAAATACCTAAACACGTTTAGGTATTTGTCTGATTTATACCTCTCTCCTCAAATGCATTATCCTTATGCAACTTCCAAAAAATCTGGGGGGATTTTAAGTAATAAGTATGGGCCTCATACAAGAACCCTGGTGCAAGTAACCGCTCGCACCGCAGTTTCTACGGTACTGCACCTTATACCGTTCACTATATTAAATGTTAAACAACATGACGTTTGCTATTATTTTAATGATTCGATTTCATATTTACTGAAGTTGGATTGCTTATCTTAAACACGGTCTAGTAGCTTAAGAGACGATCCAATTATTTAAATAATGTTATATAATTGCGATTAAACCGTCTTTCGTAGCCACATTTTGGGTGTCCACGATATTCATGTCGGGAGAGGGGGGGGGTCCGTAATTGTTTCGAAAATGGACATACAATATAGGTATGTGTGCAATGATGCTATTAAAGGACATAAATTATTTGATTATTAATTGATTAAAAAGAGCATTTTTCGCTCTTTTTTTTTAATAAAAAAAACAAGTCTTGAAATCGCATAGAAAAACATAGATACGATTAAATCCTTCGAGTATTGAAATCAGTTTTCAAAAACCGATTTCTGAAACTTATCTTTCGTATTAAGTAAATAAATTTAGTAAATATTACTTTTTTATAAAGTAGGTATAATAAAAAAAAAAAAAATTAAAAAAATAGTAGCTATGATAATACGTGATAATTTGTTGAACATAAAAATGTTAAGAGAAGGGTTTGAAAAAGTACTTCGTCGGAAATTCCGCGTACTCCAAAATTATGTTTTAGAACCGCTGTAAAACTTAAATCGGTTTTTTACCTAGTATTATCGCGTTGTTTCGATCGCCAGTCATTACTATACGTATCCGGAAACGCGGCGGTCAGGAAACCATAATATTTAAATATTTATGCGAATTCGTGTTTGTTTGTGTGTGCACCGGTAATTTTATGGGATTTCGCAATTTTTACGTCCGTTTTATTGACGTTACTCTTTTTATTATTATTTTTACAGCCTACGGAAATTTGGGTTCGATACTGAGCAGTCAAGGTCGACTGGACGAAGCGGAGACGGCCCTGCGAACGGCGCTCCGATATCGACCGAACATGGCAGACGTGCATTATAATTTGTAAGTGGAAAGAAAAAAATTATACGCGTTTCCGATAGTATTTCAATTAGTGCGGTAGCCAGAGAGACGGAGAGAGTCGCTTTAAATAACGACTTGGACCGGAACCAACGCCAAAGTTAACTCCCGTACCACTAAAGCTGCTGCGTAGTGAAAAAAAAAAAAAAAACAATATAATTGGTTCATTTGAACTGCATTCTCCTATAATATAATCGGGATAATAATAATTACTCGAGTTTTATTTGTTTTTTTTTTCTCCGATTCCGCTCCGTGCACTCAAACTCACGAACTGAACTGCTGCGATGTACGTATAGTGTGTGGTGGTGTTGTAATTTATGGCCGCCGCCGCTAAAGCTTGAAATATACATTTACACGCACTGGTGCAAAAAGGGGGAGATGTTTTGGGTCTTAAGTGTAGCATAGAAGCACTCTTATACTATCTAAACTATCACCCCCTTTAAAATTATCATTCGTGTATAATTTCTCACTTTAGTGGTCAATTTTTTTTTTCCCCCGACCTCATAAGCACCACCACTTAACATCACTTCACTACTTACCCCACGCCGCCACCGACGGATCGAACGACGTTCATTATTAATTTATACCTCGTGATGATGGCATTTTATTACGTTCGATGTTACGTCCAATGGTTTTACACCGAGTTTAAATTCACCCAAACATTTTTTTTTCCAACACTTTACAAAGCAAATTTTGTTTGCTCGTATTTTTCTACAGCCATTAATAATTCTGACTTACCATAAATTATTTGAGTTATTACTGTTTTCTAATTTGAGATAAAAATGCTCATAGGTGTTTTTCACTGTTTTTTGATTAATGTATTCTAAAGGATCGTCATTTAAAACTATACATTTCTATAGTTTTTACATAATATAATCAAATTTTTTTGTTTTTATAACATCAAATTTAAATTAAAAAAATAATGAACTCAATGAAACCTATGCCTTCGTTGTACTTGATATAATACATATGATAAAAAAGAAACTTCTCCGCGTCTCTATTTTTGAAATTGGAGAAAATAATAACAAAATAAAATAAATCTGAATTACCTGTCCACTGAGATGGATGGAGTTTACACAATATTTCACGGAGCATTCAATTTATATAATTCAGTAAATCTAATGTCGAAGTCGACGACGTCATTTCCGGAATTTCACTTTTCAATACTTAGATTTTTATAGTAATATTTATAACTACTACTCTATAATATTATTATTATACTACTATACCCGTACAGTGTACAGTATTACGTAGTCGGTTAAGTGTAATATTCGAGGTAGGTACTGGCAGAAATACTCTTTTTTTTTCAATTATTTCCATTTTTCCTACCCTTATATTATTTACCTCTACAAATATTAAAAAACTGTTCTTATTGTCCAGGCGTTGTAAAGAAATGAAATTCAACATTTTCAAATTAATATAATTGTAGTGTTTTTTGCTTTTAATATTTCTACTTTGAACGGAGCGAACAAGATAGGATGTGGTTTCATAATGATGTTATAAAATTTTCTACTCGGAATAATACTCGGACCAAAATACGTATGGCGTATGTTTTCAATAGAGAATTTGATTGTTCGTATGATAATTAATAGAAATCAAAATTCTCGATATTATAAACTGAATATTATTGTAAGTCAATTTCGTTTCATAAACGTTAGAATTTAAAACGTGTAGCAACTAATTACTTTTACGTAATGTAACGATTTTTTTTTTCAATAAATCCTCATAAAACTTTTGAATTCGAAGGGGAATTTTTCTTCATCAAAAGATTCCTCAAGTGTTCTTCTACAGGTCTGTCAGATATTTTTAAAGGTTTTATTGAAAAATCGGTCAGTTATTTCTTTAGAACTCAACTACCATTTACCAAGAGAATATTCCACCCGTGGAGCAAAGATTACCCATAGTATGTCTAGCCTTTGAAGTTATTTTCAATAAACACGCGTTCATTAGGTTTTATTCTATAACAATTAAAAGTAATGGGTGATAAACGGATGCTGTAGAAGTTTGATCATAATACGTAATTCGAGGAATTATTTTTTCGTCGCACGCTGAGAATTCTTCGGAAAAAAAAAATGCGCAGTTTTAATGTCTAAAAATGATGCCGAGACACCGTATTATTGCCGTTAGCAAGACGTCAAAAATTAAACCGCAGACAGCCGTCACGTCCGAGAGGCGTATATTATAGTTTCGTCGCAGAACCCTCCCCCCCCCCCGGGATGGTTATGATTACGAAAATGTCAAAACAAATATAGGACTAAAACGTCTTGGCACATGAGCGTTTTTGGCACTTTCTCTTTATTAAAACTTATCTGCTCTCTCATTTTCAAACACACACACACACACGCTCACTCAAAATTTATCCGACCCGCAATGCCAGCGTGTCGTGCTTCGTTCTTCTTGTTCTTTGTTGGAACACATTAATCAGCACTGCAAAGGCCCAGCGGTATATGTGCATGTACCGTATACCGAAAGTTTCTCGCTCGCCAACCATCACCCCCTTTCCCCCCGCCCCGTCATTCACCCCGGTGGTATACGAGCACAATCATTTCGGCACCGCCGTATATATATATAAGCAATCCCAAAGATTGTCACTTCAGCCAGAGACTTTTGATTACTATACATAATACACACACACACACACACACACACACACACACACACACACACACACACACACACACACACACGTATACACGAGCCGCAACTACTACGTGATTCCTTCACAGTAGTCGCCCGCCGCAGCCATCAAGCCGGTTGAATCCAAGCCAAGTGCTGTCGAACTCTCTGCGTGCCTTTGATTAAATTGTTTCGGCGTGATGCGACCGGGCTGCGTGGGCGGTTTTTTTCTCGCGCTTTATACACACATTCGCTTTGAAACGAAAAATCGTTTTCGCAACCATTCCACGCGGAGGACCTGATTAGAAAGAAATCCCCCGGTACGTTTTCTCCCTCTCGATTCAAAATTAATCGCATTGATTATTTTTTAACGCCATCGTTGAACAAAGTCTATTAAATACCTTTAGAAAAAATGCGTTTTATATTCATCTCCCAGTATCGCATTGTGAAAATGTAAAAAGGTTCACTGTATTTTTAATAGATGTATCAGTTCGAAAATTCTGAAAAAAAAAAAAAAGACATTGTGACAATGTGTTTTAAAAATTAAAGTGTTTATTTAATTAAGAGAGAGAGAGAAATGCATTTTTGAGTTGCCTCAGTCATTTTTGATTTTTTTTTTTTTTTGCTATTTTTAAGGCAATAATATCCGACGAACCTTACTAATTTTATGCAGAAATATGTTGATGACAGCGTCGTTGGGCATAAATTATAATATATTTAATTTGACTAAAATTTAAGATTTATTTATTATGTAATGTTTCGACCAAACGTAGTAAAGCATTTTTCAGCCTTTTTATTTATTTATGTACCAATTAAATGTTATCGGATATTAATTTTCAAGTAACTAAAAATTAGCGCACAATTCTTCTCAGTATTTATACATTCGTATCTTGCAGAAGGGTCACATTTAAGTCGTTTTTCTTAGATTAAAATAATAATCACAGCGTTTTATATAATATAATAATATTGCATCAGATGCACAAAAAGTCAGTGAAATAAATTTGACATATCAAAATATAATTCATTTGAATCGACAACTATATCCATGGCAATTTATTAGTTATATAAAATGTTATCTAAAATAAAAATGTAATTATAATTCATTTCGTAAAAAGGACCTATAATTCGCACCTTGGGGTATTCTTCCCTCCACAGGTGGGATATTATTGTAGATATATTCAATTTCAAAGAAACAAAAAATCATATTTTCAATAAAACATTTTTGAGTGGAGTTTTAGTTTATCTAAGGCAATTTTACATAAAAATTTTAAAGTTTATTAAAATTATTTAACCAGTTTTATATTCCATTATTGATTTTATTAAGAATAGGAAAACATTTTTGATGAGAAAAGTGTTAGGAAAAATTTCCAATTTGTTTTTCACGATTTTCAACATTTTCTTTTCAAAAGGTGTTTGCAGAAAAAAATAACATCATTGAAAAAATACTAGCTTTTTCGCTCCACTTTGAACCAATATGTGTTATTGAAAAAAAAGAGATCTCATGCTATATAAATTGTGAAATAATGCACTGAAATGTTTTTGATTTTTAATTATTTTTTTGTAATTAAATAATTTATTTACTAATAAAATTGATGATTTATTACATGGAAAATAAAGGTTTGATTAAATACAATATAAAAAACAGACGACTATCCATCGTGTAAGAATATTAAAAAGAAATTTTAAATTAGAATTATTGAAAAAATCTAAAAGCTCATTAAGCGCTTCAAATACCCTAAAATATTTTAACATAAGAATAAACTACAAAACTGTCTCAAAGAATTTTAAATAAAATTTCTTATTTTCATTTTCAAAAGCATACGAATAACAAATTTAAAAAACATCAGTTTTGAAAAACAATGCAAAGTTCATCGAAATCCAAGCCTCGATAATGAACGTATAAATATTCCGGACATTCATTTATTTAAAAAAAAAAAAAAAACCCCATAACAATAACAATAATGACTTTACGTGCAACACGCACTCGACTGACATTATATCGAACATAAAGTATTCGCATAACGTAAAAACAAATAGGAATTTTGTCATCTTTTTTTCTTTTTTTTTTTTCTAACCATTGGATAACATTTTCGAATAATAAATCATTGAATTTGTCAACGCGGCAAATGCCGAAATAGTAATAATAATAATATGATAAAATAATAGTAATAATAATAATAAATACCATAACGCAGCAGTACCACCTAATGTCACGCGCGTATAATAATCGGTAAAAAAAAAAAAAAAAAAAAATTCCATTTTATTTACTGTATTAATAAAAAACAACGACCACTGCAACGCGCGCGAGCGGATACGATTTGTCGAGGTCATCGCGCAACGTCCCGACGGACTTCCGAATCGCGTACACAGCTGATTTATGTACACGCGATATAATGCGAATTGACGCATTTATCTCTTTTATTTCGCCTGCCACGGCAGCTCTGTATGCACCCTCCCCTACCGCCGCCGCAATGGCCCGATATCGTTCGACGGTCAGTTAATGTACAACCAGATGCAAAAAACAAACCCCCTCCCCCCGACATACTGAAGTACATCCGGTTACAGGCGCCGTGGTTATTCTTCGCTCATCGGACGGGGGACACTCTCTTTAAGGGGTGTGTTCGATCTCAAAAAAAAAAAAAAGCCGGACATACTTCGCACGATGGGTGGGATTCTCTTGACGGGTGTATTGTGATTTTTAAAGAAACGATAAATCATTTCTTCAATAAAACGATTCTGAACTAGGGAAGTCCATAATATAAACAAATAAATGAGAAAAAAATGTTTGTAATGTATGTTTAAATTTTCATAGAATTCGGATCAAAAAATGATAGTTTCCGAGTCGTTTTTGTCAAATTTTGGGTACTTTTTTTCCAAAAAATGAAAAATTGGAAATTCAAAAAATGACCTCTCTAAAGTACAATCTAGAGGCGAATCCGGTTTTAAAAATTTACTGATCGAAACTTTTGGACAAGTATTTCCATACGAAAAGTTGTATACAGAAAAAATAAATAAATAAACATCATTGTAAAAACACTTCGTTCAGAATCTAAAAAACGATAAATAAATCATGCACGGACCTATTATATAGTTATAGTAATAATTGAACTACTAAAATGATTTTTACGAAAAAAAATTGATACGAGTAGACACCTAGATACCAAAAAATTTGTTCATAACACATTGTGTGTTTTAAAAACGATAAGTCGAATATGTTACAAAATACTAACGAAAACAAATTAGCCATTTGTTGGATTATTTTTGAGCCGTTGTTTAGATTTTTTAAACAATAAGCTTGTAAAAGAATATTTAGAATTCCATTGTAAAAATTCGACCACGAGTAGAAAAACAAGTGAGGAATCTATTGTTAAAAAAAAAAAAAAAAATCCAATGTATAAAGTTTTATAAGGTTTTGACTGAAAAAAATGTTCATTTTACGTTAAAAAGTGCCAGACATACTAAGCACTATGGGTATTTTTTGCTCCATGGCTGGAATGCTCTTGGTTGCTTTTGAATTAAACTTTAATGAAACGATAAATCATTTCTTCAATAAAACGATTCTGAACGGAACTCAGTTTATTCAAGAAAATTTTACTTAAAAATAATAAAAATTGTTATTATTATTTAAAAAAAATAATTTTTTTACTCCTCCAGTTTTATATTCCATTATCTGTATTTTAGTTCTCATAGAGTTTGGATAAAAAAAGATAGTATCCTTGTCGTCTTTGTAAAATTTCGGGTAGTTTTTTCCAAATTTTGAGAAAACTGTTGGAAATTTCAAAACATAACCTCTTAAAAGTATTATCTAGAGGTGAATTGTGCTTCTAAAGAATTCTGCTCAAAACTTTTCAATAAGTATTCGTTTACGGAAAATGTTTACAAAAAAATAATAAATAAACATCATTGTAAAAACACACTAACTTCTTCGCTACACTAGAAATCTAAAATAAACTTTATTATAAATACACTATAAAAATCTTGACTCTACTCAGAATTTATGATTAATTTTACATAAACTATATTTTAAAATTTTTTCAAAGCTATTCGATAAATACATGAAGAATTTGTTATTAGTTTATCAGCGCTGTAACTAATAAAATATAATGTGGATTCTATTGTCAAGCAAAATCGAGAAAAACTTATATCCGAATTTGTAAATCAACTACCCCATCTCGTGCACATACCGAAATATATATATATATATATATCATAAACTGGGGTTGCGTTTTGAAGTTCAGCATCTTGTGCAATGTTTGGTCGCTACGGTCATGATCCCCCCCCTACTGCCAACGTCTTAAGGGGGAATACGCGAGCGATTTACTTTTTATTATTATTTTTTTTTTTTTAATACTATTAATATTATTATTTCCATTCCAAACGACCAGGTTCGAACGGTAACAAATCGAGTTATTCCGCAAAAGGTCCGACTATAAAAATGACCGCACACTATACGGCGGACGGCCGTTATGTGGGGTGCTGCGACTTTAAATCATCGTGATGGCTCAGAGCTTTATATTCGGTTCCCCACTCGTCGCTCTCTGTGTACCGGAGAAGAGTGCAGCAGATCTGTGCAGCATCCCTCGTCGGTCCCCACCGTAATACAGCCCATCATCCCCGCGGCCATTCCACCGATCGGCTTGCTCACCGGACACTATATAATAACGCGTTTCTCCCTCGTATTGTTATATAATATATATATATATTATACTTAGCATTATTGTCTCGCGTAAAAATATTATACACCTACGTGTGCGCGTTGTAAAGGCAATTTGATCGTGTTGCGAGCACGCGCCTTCGTCTATTTATTTTTTATCCCGTTGCCTAAGCTATCCGACGGCGGCGGTGGCGGCGGGCGGACAACGAAAAAGGCTCTACGCCTCTCCTCTCTCCCCTCTCTCTCTCTCTCTCTCCTTCACTTTTACCTTCACTCCGTCCTGTCCCTGCGACCCTTTTTGGCGCACTGCAACAGTTAACACACCGATCACGAACCGCCACCGCCGCCGCCATCGCCCGCACGGTTTGCGCTTTTAATCCGCCACAAATTGGCCGCAGGTCGTTGTTTATTTGCTTTTCACAAATCGCATTCCGTCACGCCAATAATATTGTGTCTCACGCGTATATACGGGTGCGCGAGTGCACTCTCAACGCTCGTGAAAAACTCTCTCTATCTCAAAACATACGTATATCATATTGGTGTGTAATCTAATAAGAGTTTCATCTTTCTCTCTTTGTCCACCTATATCTATCTCTCTTGCTCCCATTCTGCACGGTTTTCCCCCTTCACATATATAAACATATTTGTATTTTGTATAATATACACATATACACGTATATTCGGTCGTTTCTTTTATCACGGTGCCTCCCTGCTCTCCGTACACACGACCGCCCGTTTCCGACTTCCGGTCCATGTATACATGTAAACACGTATCTCTCTATGTGAGTCGCTCGTTTATTATACGACGCGCGCGGCGCAGCATTTGCAAAATTACTCGATTTGGTTTTCCCATCAAAAACAAACGGTCCGGCCAAAAAGTCTATTACGGCCCCCGGGGCGGCGCGCGACGGAGATTGCCGCAGTATAATAATATACGCGTATGTTTATTATTATTATTATTATTATTATTATTATTATTATCTGTACCATTTCGGTCGACGGTTTCCGTATAGTGCGCGCTCGTAAGTCGTGTGACTCCCCGACGTCGGCGCGGCGTCGAGAGCGGAACGGACGACGACGTGTGCGCGTGTATACAATGTGTACGTATTATTATTATAATAGTGAGTGCATGTGAACATTTGGCCACCAGTCGCCACTGATTGTCGTCACTGTACAGAGATTAGATTTATTAGATTCTGAACGAAGTGAAGAAGCTAGTGTTTTTACAATGATGTTTATTTTTTATTTTTATTTATTTTATTTTTTCTGCGTACCACTTTTCGTTTGGGAATACTTGTCCAAAAATTTCGATCAATAACTTTTTGAAACCGAATTCGCCTCTAGATTATACTTTAGAGAGGTCATTTTTTGAATTTCTCAATTCTTAAATTTTTTTTTTTTTTTTTTTTTTTGGAAAAAACGACCCCAAATT
>JAIPRM010013031.1:0-11702 GCA_025469315.1 Stegophylla sp. TES_Ste_2020 | reverse complement strand
ATTTATTTAACTATACTACTATTTTTATTTCATTTGTTTTCTGAAAAAATTTAAAAATTCAAGAAAATGCGTAAGGGTGTCGCGATCGACTCGAATTCATCCCGCGATCGACCGGTTGGCCACCCCCGCTATATATTATACAAATATAGATATGTTGTATAGTCGTGTTACGGCCAATCAGAAGTGGGAAAACTACGTGTGATACATGTGGCGGAGGGATGGTATGCGTATCACAAAAGTTGTGATTATACCTATCTACTTTGTCATGTAAAATACGACATATGTTTTTAGTATCCAGAAACCTACAATATAAGAGCCTATATTAGAGTGTAAATTATTTTTGACTATTTACGTACGACACGAAAACTTTAAAAAATAGCTGTTTTATGAACCGGTTTTTAGAATATCCGTTACGTAACTACAAATATCATATTATGCTTGATTTATAAAATAACAGAAAATATATTTTCGGTTCTTATTGGACGAGTGAGATAAAAGTAATTGTTCATTAAAAAAATGTTTTGATTGGTTTGTCGGACACTCATTTAAAATTCGAAATTAATTAATGTAGGATATGAAGTAGAAAAGGATACGTGATTTAAATAATAGTCATGTAAAATAGTAATTAGTTTTTTTAAGATTCTTAGTGGATTAAAGGAGCTATTTTCTTTTATAGTGATGTTTTTTTTCTATTAATAGTGTTAATACCCATTTTACACAAAAAAGGTTTTCGTCAATGAATTTCGTTCACGTGGTACTTGAGAAATTTGTGTTGGATGACACTTATTTTAATAAAAACGGTAAAATATTCCGTACACCAAATGTTCACTTATTATCAACAATAGTGTAATGCAGAATAATTGCAGAACAAAAATATTTGATTACCTTTTGGATTAATATTACATTTTGGAAATAAAAACTCGTTTAATCGTTAAATATTGTAAGTTTTCTATGATATAAAGTTTTGAACTCGCAATCCAGTGAATTTTTTTTAATTTGGAAACATATATTATGCCATGTTGAGCTCAATAAGTGTAACCGGAAGTATGAGTTAAGGTTTTCTTAACGCTGGGATCCCACGGCGCATTGTATCGCATCACAATTGACGCGTCGAGAGAAACTATATAGTGAAGCGTCGCGCGGCGTTTGGCTTACTGAAAATGATTTGACAAACAGACCGATGCTTATCTGTCATGACTTCACGAGCCAAAGTAACAATTGCGAGGTGCATTATATCAGTCAGTGGGTTGTGTTGATTGGGTGAGTGGCGGCGCAACAGTAGGAAAATATGTCATATGTTGATATGTCATTCTATTGCGAACAGACAGCATTCGAACTCGAGTCTATATTTTACCAGCTTATATTGTATCTACAACTGACTACTGAGCAACTAGTTTAGGATAGGTAATGAACTTCAACGTTATTTGAAGTAATTTATAATAGCTTTGATTTTTTTTTATATCAGTGACCGTTGGTGATGTTTTTTCCTCTAGTCGCTATAAGTAAGAATTAACCTAGTCCTTAAATACACTAACATTCCACTAATATGTATGTTAGATCGCATATGTCAATCAATAATTAAACCTTAATACTTCACTCTTGTAACTTTATTAATTTTTTGGCAATTACAAGAAGTTAAATAGAGGTACCTTTGTATAAAAATATCATCAAAAGGCACAGTAAAATAAGTTATAGAAAAAGTGACAAAAATAATTTTTTTTATATTTAATGTTAATTTCTGAGTCAATATATTTTCAAAAAGAGAGAAAAGCAGGCATGTGTCATCAGCATACGTATCAATTTGACCTCTATACCTATATTACAGATATCGTTAATTTAGAGTATGAATAAAACTGGTCCTAGTAGACTACCTTGAGGTTCCCCAAAATGTATGCTATTTTCTTTGCTTAGAGTACCGCTTATGGGGATCATCTGTTTTCTATTATGCAAATAATTTTTAAAACAATTTAAAATTTCGTTTTTATACTTAGACCTATTTACATTACAATAATAATACATTGAGGGGCTAATTTTATTAGTGTAATTATTAATATATATTAAGGCAATTATTATCAAATAACTTAGGTTGATCACGGATATTTAACATACAGCGATTGTATTCTAAGTGACTAAGTATAGTGTGGATTTTTCGGTATAGTTATATTATAATACGTTTATAAATTAGGTAGTCATAAATATTGAATTACCCATTTTTTATGGTTATGAGCTTACACTTACTGTAAATTTTTGTGAATATCTAAAATCATTTTTTTCCAATTTAGTTGTATTGTTGATTAGTATTTCAGTAGCAACAAAATATTTTTTGTCCAATATTTGTACAATTAGTTTTTTTTTTTAATAATTTTAGTTCAATGAATACTAAAACGTAACAAATTATAGCAGAGTTCCCAAACTAGTTTGACTCACTGCACCCTAAGGTATTTTCTAAAAATCCGGAAAAACCATATTCTCTATACTCATACATCGTGTGTTTGTATTTATACTTTGTAACTTTGGTTACATATAATATTATTAAGGTCAATCAACAATTAGATAATTTATAGAACTAATGGGATTTTTTTTGATTATACATAAATTTTTTATTTGTAGTCGACTTGTTGAAAGACATTTCATTTCGTTCTTTTTTCAGACTTATATTAATTTTTATTTCCTCTTCAATGAACTTGAGTTTCATTAATTTAACTGTGTTTTCCTAAAAAATATATTCCAAATAATTTGACTATCAATATTATTGTTCGCTATCAATTATTGTCCGCTAACAATTATTGACGGGACACAATATTATATATCTATTTAGTTCTTGATAATAAATTTAATAGTTATACAGAAATAAGTTTAATATTTCATAGTTACAGCTTTAGGTATAGTTTTATTATGAATAATAATATAATATTTTTATATTATAATATTATTTATTAAGTATATATATTTTATAATAACATAATATTTTCCATACACTGACATTTTGAATCATATTTTTTTAAATTCAAGTGTTATTTATAATGTTTTACAATTTAATGTATTTCCTAATAATACTTATTCTAAAACGAGGAAAACCTGTCGTAAATCTGAATAAAATCGGCATAATATACTGTAAAAGAGATTTTTATTAAATCGGTTTTATTCATTTCGCTATAACTCCTAAAATAATAGGGATATCAGCTTGAAAACCTTTTTATTAAAATCATTAGTGCCAATTTTTAAAACACAAAAGCTTTAAAATTCAAAACATTGCAAAATTAATCATTTTCACGAATAATAAAATGGACACAGATTATTTTGTTATTACTTATTCCAAAAGTAATATTGCTTAAATGATGAAAATATCAACGATACCTTGTCATAGACAAATTTCGAATTGAATAAAAAATAAAACTGACAATATTATTGCTGTCTATAATTATCAGCTCTCCTCAGAATCGTTTTATTGAAGAAATAATTTATCGTTTTTTTAAAATTTAATGCATCCACCAAAACTATGGTATGTCCGGCTTTTTTATTGTTGTTTTAAATAGAAGTTCATCGTATTAATTTTCTGTGGTATAATGAAATACACATAAACTTTGGCATTCTATAATAAGTATACATAGATATTTATATCTTAAATCCAATAATTATGATATTGACTAAAATACATATCAACTAAACCTGAATTATTATTTTTTTAACAGAGTAACTGTATTGTTTATAGAGCCAAAACGTTTTAGAATGGCCCTGCATGGACTCAAATAGACTTGCCCCACCTTCGAGTCCCCTGAAAAGATTTATTGAAAAATAACTACAGGGTACGACTAAATCGCTACCTCTTCTACCCGAGTAATGTCTTGGACATTAATAATTATGTATTTGGGAGGATTGGGATACAAGTTATGTGCAATTATAATGGCGATATCCATATTGTTAATAATACATAATGTCAAGTTTTAATGGCTCGCCCACCGTCGTTTTACAACCATTGATATTTGAATAGACCTTAATTAAAAGTTTAGCCTTTTATGACGTTTGAATTCTTGTTTATTAGCTATTATTGTTGTACACGTCTAATACTTATAACAATAACAATACATATATTTTATAAATAAAAATTAACGACATTTTAGTAAATAATCCAGTTGTAAAAATTAATGGTATAGTATAAAAAAAAATATTATATAATAATATTATGTGACACAAAAGATTTTTTTTTTTAATTAAAATCATTATAATTACAACTAGCATTCATTTTTATCGCTCAGCATTCTTACAGCAGTTGTTATTTCTATTATTATTCCCTGTCTGTCTGGTCTCCACTATGTGTTTTTAATTTTACCCACACGCAGATTACCATCTGTGCAACAAAATCATAATAAAAACAAATGCATTCAAAACAATAACACTGTCGAGGCCACTTTATCAAACGAAATATGTATTTTTTTTTTTTTTAATTAATTTTAAGAAGTTACATTTTTGTAAACATGCCAAAACGTATGTTGGTAAGGATTAAAAAGAATACTAAAAAAAAAAATATATTAATAAACAATGATACTAACCGAATCCGTTGGTTTCACAAATTATTATTTTTCTTCTTTTTTTTTTTTCATCGATTTTAATGATAAAAATTAATACAAATTGTCGGAATGGCATAGAATTATTTTTTATTATTATTATTTTTCTTGTTGTACTATTATTATTATTTATTTTCCAACAGCATCACGATAGCCGTCGTTCTATGAAAAACCAGTTTGGTTGTCATTCCCCAACAATCATTTCTACTCCACACACACACACCCATGACACTCACAACCTACACGACCTACCAGAGATATTACCTGGTCACAGGGGGTTCAGTGACCATGTCAAGGATTTACTACATGCACACACACACGCCACACTATGGACGCTGCGAGAGAGAACCTGTTGCGTGCATGTCCGTACAGGACTGCTCCCCACTCGAGAGTCATCCCGATGTACTCTTATATTATTATATTATACGCAGCACGCACGCACGTACATATTACATCTTACGTGCATATGTCATATATATAGCGTATACGTATATACACAGACTACCCTCACGCTGGCAAGCCGTGCCGGATAATATAATATATATATATAAAATCAAAACCGGTTTTACGACTATTCAGCTCAGAAAGAAGAAGAAAAATAAAATGTTTTATATTATTATTATTATTATTATTATTATACATACACGTGCATTACACGCACGCTCTTGTGTGTGTGTGTGTGTGTGTGTAACGCGTGTATATGTACAGGGTCATGCAAGAGTCACGGGGTCCAGTACTGCTCGAGGGAAAAAGAGACGGTAGACGTAATTCGTATGGGGCTCGAAGGCCCCAAATTTGTTTGAATCCTCCATAGATTTTTTTTGAAATAGCAAAAAGGTCTTTTGGAAGGCTGAAATAATGTAAACCCCTTCAAAAAAAAAAAAAATACTTCCTTGTTACTCAAACGGAAACGGCAATGTAGGATTTCATAGAGACAGATAACGGTCGATTTTTACTTCCATAAGATGGGAGTATATTATTACAAACAACAGCCTTATTATTCTGATAAAAATAAATATTACAAACAAAATGACACGTATTGTTTTGTAGTATTTTGTGACTAAGGCAAGCGTAACCGGAAAAAAAAATAAATATCTAGTGAGCGACTTAAACGAGTGTATCGGAAAGAGATCGCCCGGTCGACAGCACCAGCCGAGAAAAACAGATTGCTAAATGTATATGGAATTTCAGATCTTTCTGCCGAGAAAACGTCAAACGATGACAGTGATTACCATAGACACGTGGAAACGGAAACGATCTACGGCCGTGGCATGAGGCAATGTGAGATTAATTAGAAATCTGGAATGGGGAGGGAGCTAAATATTTTTTTGTCGTAGAAAAAAAATCATTTTCAATAATTATTTCCATACTCTTGATAACATATTTCAATCTACGGAATTATGATTTTCTCGGTCCACGTATTATAATTACATTTATATTTAAACTTTGAATATCACGGAACAGATATTCTTAATATATACGAAATTTTTGAAAAAGCTAAAGTTTAAAGCTCCACAACTACCCCCCCCCCGCCCCCTTCCGACTTGATCCGCGCTTGCTCACGTATCTGCCAACGTCGGACTAAAGGATACGGAGGAGAGAGTTTCCTAAACAACACGTTTATATAACATCTTGATGGCTGATCTCGAACTGTGTGGTCTTTAGTCACACCCTGTACACCTGCTACCGGCCGTCCGCTGGAGAAAATACATTACACCACTACGTATATACATAATATATAATATATAATATACCTGTATACGAGTATAAAATTCTGGCTACCGCGCTTTAAACACGTATAAGTAAACAGTAGCTACCTCAGTTTTTTTTTTCTTTCCCAAAGCACCCGACCATTAATCAATACTATTGTCCGTAGCGGCAATGGCGTGGTAAACGTATATAATATAATATTATATGTTATTATTTTTTTATACAAAGTGTATTTATTATAGCCTTGTGAAAATGAGATTCGGGCTTTAATAATAATAATAATAGTAATAATCGTAATAACAAGTAGCTAGTATACGCAGGTATAGGTGCGGTGTTAATCCTTAAGGAAACCGATGCCATTTTAAGGTACACGAGTTGAGATTTATATTATTTATGGAGACCGACTTTTTAAAATTTACAAGAACGTCCCCCCGTGTAAAATGGTTCTCATCCAATCTGAACATCCAATCGGATGCACGTATATCTGCAGCAGCAGCAGCAGCAGCAGTAGCAGCACCGGGGGAGGGGGACATTATAAGATAATACCGTTTGGATGTTTATTGTTATTGTCCACACCTGTGCAGGACGTTTTAAAAATATACTACCTTAAACGTATTGTTGTTATTATTGTTATTATTATAACCGGTAACAATGGAAATATTTAAAAAAAATATATATATGAAATATGGGGGTAGATAATTTCCATCAAATTTGTACCCTTCATTTTTCCGAGATACACTTTTCGTTCAAATTAAACACATTATAATACTATATTGCATTCGAGTAATTTTGAATAAAAGAAAAATATACAAAGCATTAATAGGTTTTTTTTAATGGCTGAATTATGGTTTAAAAATTAAATATAATAATAAATATTAGATTTAGTTCTAAAAAAAGTAAATATAATACATACAAAGAAAAATAGTGCATTAATTTTCGATACTTTAAAAATTATATTTATTATCAGTTTTTTACAATCGTGAATAGCATGCAACGATTGCAACGTATATAATAGAATTGCAATTCCTGCGATTATGATATTATTTAATAAAAACTTTTGAAACTGTATTTTTTTTGTAAATATAGAAAAAATAAAAATATAATATAGTAAAATTTAAAAATGTTTTAAAATTGTCTAATATCTCAACCATGGTGTATAATTTAAGGTTTTTGCCATTATAATAATTATCCTGTTTATAATTATTATTACATTTAATATTATTCGAATAGTATACTAATTTTGTGTATTTAACGGAGAAGAGAAAAAGGTATCACCACAACTTACATATTAAGCATTATGTTAAAATTGAAGTAAATTTATTCTAAAATATAAGACAAAAAAAGCCCTGGTCTTTATAATATCACCACGTAAATACCATGTATTCTTCGCACCTCGTGTGGGATATTCTTGGCGGGTGTGTTGAATTTTAAAGAAACGATAAGTCATTTCTATATTGTATAAATATTTAAAACAGATAAGGAAGGTATACGACTGCATAATGCCGTTATCTTAATCTTAACAATAATTAATTAATAATATAATATGAAAATAATTGGTAGATACAAAAGAAATCGAACTGCATGTTATCTCTTAAAAAGGTCCGAATTTTGTGGCATTTTTAAAATAAAAAAATGAAATGTGTTACATTTGCTTTATCACCAACAAACAACTTAGGACTGTCAATAGAAAATATTAAGAGGTGTGATTAAAAATGTTTAATTTTAACATTTTAAAATATAGTTAAAATGAAAAAATCCGTTTTTAATTAATATTTAATACATAGGGTTTTGCTAAAGGGAGTTGTACAGTTCAGTCCCAGATAATCAGGAGTGCGTTAAGGGGAGGGGGCATAACCCCTGGGTGACGTTTTGAAGGGCTGATAAATTATTTAGAAAATGTTTGTACGTACGAATATTTCTATTCGATTGGTTATAGAAAAAATAATTATAAACATTCGATGAACTCAAACTGAGTATGAAGTCTGTCTAAATCTATCTGTCTAAAATACGAGCGGTTGAATCTGGTAATGTGTCTACAGTCCCATAAATCCGATTCGATATTTTTAAAAAATATGCTATAAGTTTTGATCACCAACATGAAATTAATAATAGATTTTTGTTTTGATCAATTGATTTATAATTATATTTCTGTAAATATTTTATTAAAGAACTTAATTAAGTAAATTTACAATTCAGAAAATACTTATGGTGAAAATTTAAATCTTGGATAAAAAAAATGTTATTAACACTATAGAAGTATAGACTATAGAGAAAAAAAATCAATAGCATATTTTACCTTACTGGTAACACATAAATGTATTTTATATTGTTTTGATATGAACTGATAGTCTTAAGTTTGTAAGATGGGAAGGAAAATATTGAGTTTTTTATAGTTTCTCGGACTCGAATAGGTTAATTTTTGGACTACATTAGGTGGTTTTTTGAACTCAATACGGTTCTTTATCGGACTGAATTAGATGCAGATTTTGGCCTTAGATTTCAATAACTGTAATACGTCCTTGATTTAAAACAGTATTCACGACCTTTCGAACGAACTCAATACTTGATATTACGCTGATAGACTTTGTGCCGCCGTGACAAAGTTATTGTACCTACAATTAAATACTTTATACGGAGCTTTTAATTTAAAAGCATGTGATATGTATGATGTAATTAAGAATAATTCTGATGGTATCTATTTTGATTTTTTCATGCCCCAATGCAATGAATGGAAAAAATAAATATTTTCTCGGTGGACAAAATTAATTTAATTTTTATTTTCACACTGGTGTAACGTGCGATTTACCAACATACGGATTTACCGTGCACATTTAAATCAAAAACAATCCTTGATTGCTTTTTAAAAACCACCCATGCGCTTCTGATGTGACCGGTAAATCGCATGTTAGACCAGTGCTCGTATTTTTATACAAATTATTAATATATTCTGTTTTTATAAAAGAAAACAGAATCCGTAATTTTAAACCCATACGTTCGCAAGTAATTAAACCCGGTCATTAAAATAAAAGTAATCAACCTTGGTCAAGTAAGAGACTCAATAGTATTTATAGTAAAATATAAACTTGAACCACTTATAATTATCAGTGCCATAATTAAAAAAAAAAAAAAAAAATCATTAACACCAACTAAAGAAATTCTATCTTAAAAGTATAACAATCAATATATTGTACTAACTAACTATCGTGTAAACTTATACATTTGTTGTTAAGAATAAAGTGCTAAAAAAATTTTAATATTGAAGAGTGTACCAATCTAAGAATATTTATTATCTGTTTGTTATCTAGATATAAATAGGCTCACCATAAAAAGTAAATACTTTATGTATAGTAATCTATATACATATATAACGTAGACAAGAACGATTTTTCTAATAATTTATAAAATTATGATGTTTGATGCTACACACACACACACACACACACACACATACACTTTCTATCCTTTATAGTTTATGGGAATGTGATTATAATTCGATGTTTTGGAAACTGAGGAGGGTTCGAGTTCTCCTGGTCTACGTGTGAACGAATATATACAATTTACAATAGGAACGGCATTTGCAGTAAGTAATGTAGCATTAAACGGGTCGCGCGACAAATAGAGCATGGATTGAATGGAAAATATAAAAATAACAAAGTCGTGAAGAACAGGTCCAAAGACATACAAGGGAAAATTGCCGAAGAAAAATATACGAATGCCTTTTGTAACTAAGTCGTTCAAGAATAAATAATTCAACAATGAAATGAATTATATTGACAGGTGATTATGTTAATGTTGGTCTGTGAGCGCTGAAAAAATACTCGGATTTCTATAGGTTTGTCAAATCTTTGTACAACTTGGGATTTTTGAATTTTTTGGTAGGATTACGAAGGGGGCGAAATATAATGATCAGGTGCAAGTTAAACCAGGCTTAACACTGAAGATCGTTTGACAGTGTAATAAATATATAGAATATGTAATAATAAAGAATGATTTAAAGAATAATAATCGTTTTTTTTACAATAAAGTGTTCCCCTTTCAAATTCTAACACCATTATTCAACCGTTGGTTGATGTATGTGTAGTTCACTGTATTTTTTATTTTCTGAGCTCCTTTTATTTATTTTTTGTCACGAAGACCGATGAAAATAATAGCTCCAAAAAACTATATATAACTGTTGATAATCCAAAAGCATATATTAAATAAATGCTTAATATTAATTTATTGTCAAACTAGACAATGATAATTATTATTGATTGCCTTTAAGGATAAACATAAAATATTTGAATTTCATATTCAGAACGAGTTTAATATTTTCATTAGACGTACATTAGACTATTTATAATTATATGGTGTAGTGAGGCGACATTTCATTCATTTATATTTGTCTTTCATTTCCACCATCCACTTTTCCATTTCAGTGAATACTAGTTAATAAATGAGTTTTGACGCGCTGCATACGGTGGTCAATCACCTCCCTTTTGTATGGTTGTTTTTATCAAGGTTGTTCTTCTCTCGACGTTTTGCTTTGCTTTTCTATAGATTCATACGTCCAAGCAACTTGTTTACGATTAAATTTACTACACTTTTAATATTATAATAGGAGTATGAAATCCGTTATTTATTATTTGAATTATGTTATGTTGTTTGTGAATATTGTTTTCTCCTTTTTATAATTAACAATTTTTCATATAGCTTCTAATTAAAATAAGTTACTAGTATAAAATAATATATTGTCGCCAAAAAACATTTTCCGATTTATAAAATACATGCATGAGAGGTAATTTAATACGCTCACGGATTTATCCATATGTTCATAACTCGAGACTATTAGGTATATGTTGCATATCATTAATCAGTAATCGCTACGCTATGGGGAGAGGGCAACTATAATATGTATCACTTGGCACTCCCTTAACTAGTAGGGTCAAGACGAACTTACTACATCTGCGGTCGAGGGTGGCGAGACACTATATTACAACCACATGTGAAACGTCATTTGAAAAACTAAAATATTGACATAAAAACACAGTAAATCATAATTTGCTGTGAAAAGACTTCTTTTAGTAGTTTTAGACACAGTCTGACGAGCTAAACAAAAGGATTCGATACATTCGTCACGTTTTTACTTTACAAATAATTTTTCTTCTTACGAGACGTCCATTCGTGTTCATAATTGTGTACCTACGGAAATCATTTTAGATTCTGAATGAAGTCGAAGTGAAGAAGCTAGTGTTTTTACAATGATGTTTATTTTTATTTTTATTTTTTTTCTTTTTTTTTTTTCTGTGTACAACTTTTTGTATAGAAATACTTGTCCAAAAGTTTCAATCAATAACTTTTTGAAACTGGATTTGCCTCTAGATTGTACTTTAAAGAGGTCATTTTTTGAATTTCTCAATTCTTCAATTTTTTTTTTGGAAAAAACTA
>JAIPRM010013030.1:0-11703 GCA_025469315.1 Stegophylla sp. TES_Ste_2020 | reverse complement strand
TTTCGGGTAGTTTTTTCCAAAAAAAAAAAATTTAAGAATTGAGAATTTCAAAAAATGACCTCTTCAAAGTACAATCTAGAGGCAAATCCGGTTTCATAAAGTTATTGATCGAAACTTTTGGACAAGTATTTCTATACGAAAAGTTGTACACAAAAAAAAAAAAATAATTAACATCATTGTAAAAACACTAGCTTCTTCACTTCGCTCAGAATCTAAAAATAAATAAACATCATTGTAAAAACACTAGCTTCTTCACTTCGTTCAAAATCTAAAAAACAACGAAACTAAAAGGTTGCATTATTAGGTATTATATTATTCTACAATTATTATTCTAATGACCATTACTATTTTATCGAAGGCGTTCATGTGAATAATTTATGTTAAACTACTCTGGTCCTAAATTGTATTTATTGCCTTTTGTAAAATGTCCCTGTCGATGAAAATATTTACCATCACAAATGTTTCCGTTTCACAGTTAACAAAGATTTCAATAAGCTGATAAAAAAAAAAAAAAAAAAAAATGGAAGAATGAGGCTTAAAGAATTTTCGTACAATAAGGTCCGGAATTTCGGTCAGAATTATTTTTCGATTGTAGAGATTTATTATCGGTTCGCATCTACTTCAAAATCAAAATAATAATAAAGCAGCTGGCGAATGATCTACATAGGTGTATAAATTTTATTATTCTTTGCCGCCAACCCACGTCTTAATATTTTTTTCGCGATACAAGCCTGAATATTTGACGTCTCTTCAACATCATGACGTGGCCACCCCGACCGCGATACGTTTTTCCCGAACAAAATTAATTCTTTTAATAAATTTTACAATATCATAAATTCAAATGATATTAAACATTTATAATATTGTTTATTTATGAATCTCTTTTGAATAATCAATACGCGAATGACGTATATTATGTTGATTTTTTTCATGTATTTAAACTATAGATATTGAAAAAATGTATGATTGATGACTTATAACATGCAAATAAAATATCAATTTTAGGTTCTGAGAGGAACGAAGGGGTTGTTTTTGCAATGTTGTTTCTTTCGTTCTTTTTATTTTTACGGAAACCCATTTTTTTGTAGAAACACTTATCCACAAGTTTCATCATACAATATTACTTTTAGATTAGAAATCACACCCAAGTGGTACTTTAGAGAGGTCATTCTCCCGGAAAGTTACTGATCGAGACTTTTGAACAAGTAGATCCATACGAAAAAGTGTTCATAGAAAACAAAAATATAATAAACATAATTATTGTAAAAACACTAGCTTCTTCATTTCGTTCAGACTCTAAAAATTTTGTATCCCCACAGGACATAATTAAAGTGACACGGAAAAGACGGTTATGGAATTGACATAGGTTTTATAGTAAACTGAACATTCCAAAACAATGGAATCCTAATTTTTACATTTTTATGGCCTAAAAGAGGAGTGAGCACGCTTCAAAAATCATCTTGTATATCATACAAGTCGTCTATTATTTACGTATTTCTTAAGAAATGTTTTAAAGCATGAAAACACAACAAAATTAATAATTTTTACAAATATTTAAATGGACACACATTATCCTGTTAATGTTATTACACATTCCAAAAGTTATATTGCTTAAATCTTAAAAATTTCACATTACTTAAACAACAGTTATAGACGAGTACCGGACAAAATGTTATTATGCATGCAACAATTGCTAAACATATTCAATATAAAACCGACTTATATTGTTGTCTATAATTAACTAAAGCCTTGCTCAAAATCATTTGATTGAAGAAATGCTTTAAAATTCAACGCACTCACTAAGAGTGTCCTACCCAAGGAGCAACGAATACCCATGGTGTGTGCTGCTTATAAATTCTGATTGTAGTGAAGAATTTAGTGTTTTTATAGTGATGTACATGTATATTTTTTCCTGAGTTTGTACGTTTTCGATTCGAGGACATTCCATAAGTCTAAGTTTAGATATAAATCGCATGTCGTTTTAGTAGTTCGGTAACAAAGTCATTTGACCGTATGAACAATAATATGGTTAAAGTGTTATCTATGTAACTATAAATGATTTTAGAGAACGGAAAAGTTGTATGAAAAAAAAAAAAAAAAAAAAAAAAGAAGGTAAATAATGCGTTAAAGTTGTCATTGTCGCACATGGATAATAGCGTTTTACGTAACGTTTAATCCATTTTTAAAAAAAATCAATCGCAACGCAATAACAAAATATTGTTATGCATTGATCACTAAACGTTTCAAAATCATAGCCGGCAGGAATATTCCTATTACACCGAACCGTGGCCTGTTTGTTTAAAAACGCATACCTAACAGGTTACTCTTGGAGTTATTATTCACTTTAATGATGTTCTACCCTCTCTCTCTCTCTCTGTATTTAATTACCATGGCTGAGAATTTTGCGCATTTCATCGTTTGTTCGATGAGCAAATAGAAAAAAAAAATCTGATTCGTTACAAAAATTTAATTTCGCAGAGTGTTAATGTTTTTAAAATGTCAAAACTGTGTTACACATATTTTGGTATATTTACGTATGTTTGATTTTTCTATGAAAAATTCTCGATTAATATCATAAAATGTTATTGACACGAATATAATTAAAATGAAATATATATATATATATATATATATATTTAAATCAGTCACTGACACTATTATGCAAATGGACCGCGTATTTGATTTTATCGACAGCCGAAAACCAATAATATTGTGGAATTCAAATAATTTGTATCGATATATATCACTCGAACATGTTCAGAACGTAGCAAATATTTATTAAATTTTTCCGTCTTGTCAAATCTCATTTAAATTATTCAAAACCCATGTCTCTACTAATTAAAACAGTTTGGCATTTAAATTAATATATCTTTAATATTATATACATATATATATATACAGTAAAACCTCTCAATAACGGACCCTCTGTTAGACGGAATTCTCCGTATAACGGAAAATGTCATTAGTACCGGTGCTAATTAGTGTAGGGACCTCTACAAAACGGATTTGGGCAATTTTCGTGATCCAATTAATAAAAATAATATTCTCAATTAAACGAAAATTAAAATTATTTAAAGGTAAATATTGCACTTATGTAGGTATACACACAATTTGGGAACTAGAAAATCGAAATCTTATAATTATCTGAAATATCATTCGACGATTGTCATATTGATTAAAATAGCCTGATAATGTGCTGATCGTGCTGCTCTTATTACAAAAAGCAGTCAAATATTAAAAATTATTATTATTGATTATAAAAAAGGTAAAAATATGTTACTATGTTTTAAGTTGTAAGTTTCAATTTCTCATTGTTATATACAAAACACTTTTAAACGTTAAGTCATACGTTATAAATTATAATCTTACTGTATAAATATACGGTAAAAAGTATTTATTTAAAATATAATATTTTTTTAGCACATACATGCTTACATTATAGAAACTTCATTTTTCTCCACCTCTCCTTTACGGAAAACTCTTTATAACGGAAAAATATTTGGTCCCAAACTATTCCGCAACGGAGACGTTTAATATATATTCTCCCATTTTGTTGTTTAAATGAGTTTCAAATAATTGTCAAAAATATAACTTTACTAATGGCTACCTATAATTCATATTGCCTGATATTATGCTCGTGTAATTGAGTTCTACTCGTTTAAATTTCAATAAATAAATAAATTTCAACAACATTTGCTTAATATTGATAATAAACGCTATGAATGATAACATTCCAAACATCATTTATCAGGATTCATGTTGTAAATACAAAGTAGAGAACTGGACCAACTGGTAGCAATTATCAAAAATATAGACATGTTTGTAAAACTAAAGTTCATCTTATGGTATTTAAACACCACATCGTGACTCGTGAGTACTCATATTTCCAATTGAGTAATATTTATTGTGTAGCACTTATTTTATTTTGTCATTGATAAAATAGTTATTGTTTTAATATTTGATTTTTGTTACTTAAGTAATGTATTTTATGTACTACCAGCTTTAAAACATCAAACCAACGTTCTAATTCATTGAATATCTTTGACACGTCTCGAACCCTCTTAAATGCCAGTAGTAATTATTACCATTTTAAACGAACGCAGTCTTCTGTACAGCGATCATTAAAAAATAATTACAAATAAACGCATATATTTCAGTGTTTTGTTATATTCATAACCGGATTAAGGGGTGGGGGGGTCTAGCCGGGGCCGCAGCCCCGGGGCCCACCCAAGTATCAAAGTGACAAGGGCCCATACAGTTTTAGACTGAATCACATTTTTCCGTGATTTTAAGTTATACTTAGCGTTAATGAAATACTAAGGGAGATGGCTTCAAGTAAAACAAAAAAAAAAATGTATTTGATAATATAGTTTTTGTTTTATAATAATATATTACCTTTTTTCATTGTTGACATGTTAATAAATTTAAAACTTATCACTAAACTCTGTATTATCATGCATTATTATTTATATTAATTTGACAGTTTTATGCCTTTTATTATACTACAAATTAATACTCTTATAGACGTATAAAATATATGCATTGATAATAATTTTTAAGTTGAATTTGTAAATTAGTTAGAAAAATTTATTTTTTGCGAGCGAACCGTGAAGATTTTCAAAGAAAATTTTTTGTCAAAAGGGCCCATATGAAATTTTCGCCCCGGGGCCCAATGAGCACTTAATCCGGCCTTGGTTATATTGACAGTATTCGGTAAAATACATGAATGTCCCCAACTCTGTAACGACCATATTTGTGTGCCTATTATTTAATTAAAATGCTTTTCGCGATAAGGTGAAACCATTTGAAAACTCCGAAATCAATCTGAAACGGTTAGAAATCCGCAATTCGCAAGGGTATAATTGAACGCGAAAATGTTTAGATAGTTTAACCACCGATTGTTTTTTTGTTCAGATTTTTTTCTATTTCAATTTCCGAGTTTAGAACACCGTTGATTTTTCTGAAAAGAGAATGGCAGGTTTTCGCTTAAATTTAAAACACCCAAGAGAACAATATCGTCTGCTGCAGCCCCCCCCCCACCCTTATCCCGGCGGCTAAATTCATTTCAATTTGTTTTTCCCCGTTTTTCCTTCGACACACATTTCGAACATTCCGAAACCGTAAGTGTACGTGCTCTACTACACTGCCTGGTGGTTTTCAAAAACATTTATTTCCCATGACACCCCGACAAAAATATACGCGTTCGCAAAATCGTAAATGAGATATTTTTTAAGTATAAAAACTATCGAGAATTTTTGAAAATGAACTCTCAAACAAGTGTTAACCGCGCACATTTCTATCGAAAAGTGTAACTATTCGCACTGATTAAAACACTTTTTCCAGTAGAAAGGGTATTTCTTGAAGAAAAAAAACCACTGTAAAACCACTCAAAATCTAAAATGTTAAAATATTATGATAATGAAAAACGTTCGAAATATGCAAAAATATGCAAAACCACATTTTGCCAAAACACTCGTTAGGCCTCTTACCTAACTGACAGTTTTCAAAACTGCTTAATGCAAATATGCAAATTTTTATGCAATAAATAACGGGCAAAAATGGTTGGCTAATAATAGGTAATCAATGATAAAAAAAATGTGTGTACTTTGCATCTTGAGGTGTTCTTTGCACCTCGGGTGAGACACTCTTAACGGGTGTATTGAATTTTAAAGAAACGATAAATCATTTCTTCAATAAAACGATTCTGGACGGAGCTTCAACTAATGCACAGTAATATTAATCATTTTTGAAAAATTGAACTATAAATTGTTTTGTTACACACAACATTTATGAAAAACGAAAATTGATTTTCATATACTCACATACACCTAATGAGTACTCCATAAATAATTTCAAATTACAATAAAATATAAATGACGTTATAAAATAAAGCGGCTATACTGATTTTGTCCTTTTCTCAGTGTTATTAGAGAAGTATATGTTTTGAATAAACTAAAGCTCCACTCAGAATCGCCTTATTTATAGAAATGATTTATAGTTTCTTTGAAATTCAATTATATCCACCAAAAGCATCCTACTCAAGGAATACTCATGGCGTTGTACATAGTATGTCAAGCATTTTTTTTTTTTTGCCTTCTGTGGCCCTCAAGATTTTAATGTTCTAAAAATTTCCCCCCAAATTGCAACAAGGTCCATCCCTGTTATATATACCATCAAATACTCAACAAATAACAATGTTATAATTACCGAAAACTTTACAAGAGTATACCTGTTACACGGGAACGACAAAATCCTGCGTTTCACACGAAGCACAATATATATATATATATATATATATATATGTATCGTGATAAACCGCAAATACGTGTTTCTAAATTAAGTGCACAAAAGTTTTCCTCGTTTGTTTCCAGTTATTATAATATTATTATTATTATTATTATTATTATTATTATTATTGTTTAATCGTATTTACTCGGTTTTAGACCGGCCGTGCGGTTGTTTTTGCGATGTCTATCTCACTATACATTAATAATTATAACGTTATAATTAGGAGGAAAACATTGAAAACTTCATTAACGCGAGTCGGGTTTCCGTTATCGGAATCTTGTCGCTGACTTTGTCTACTTGCTGACAATGGGCGTGACTTCAAGCGGCCCTAGACTTAGGGGTGTTAGAAGAAGTCTCGGCACGACATAAAAAAAAAAAAACAGCCCAGCCCCTATTTTTTAGTGAACCCCGGCACAATGTGTGTAGTCCGAAATTGGGATTGTGTAGTACGGATTTGAGTAATATGTATAAGTAAATTACTAATTTTTGTCAAAATTATGGTCTTAAAAGTTCACTGTTTACACCGCTAACTATTAAAATCAATTTTATGTTAAGTCAACTATGTGTAATCTTCCCTTTTTGATCCTTATCCAGATCATAATAGCTAACTAGTTACAAAAAGGCTTGACAATGTTCATTTATTTTTCCTTAGACAGCAATGGTATGAAAGTGTTACCTCGGAAGCAAATTTGGTTGAAAATAATAATAAGATAGAGTCTCAATCTTTTTATTAAATAATTTTAGAATCAAAACATGTCCTGCATGTTTGTTAAGTCTATAAAATAAAAATTAAATTACTACAGGCAACAAAGAAGATAACAAAAGCATTTGAAATAAATAAATTTCACTTTTTTAATGTTCTCACAAAAGTAGGTAAACCATTACGTGGTTTAAATTAAAAAACAAAAAGAATAAAAGATTTATTTTATGATTAAAAAAGGGTTTTCTTATAATGATATGATATGATTGAATTTCTGTCTCTATATCGTCTAAGTGTACCTACAAAAAATAAAATATGTGTAGCAAAAAATTTTAGAAATAATAGGGACTGCAACACCCCCCCCCAAAAAAAAAAAAAAAAAACCCATATGGTAATTCTTAATATTTTTTTTTTTTTTTTTTTGTAGATACTAAATGTCAAAATACTTTTCGTCGTCGTTGAGTGAATTCATTACGTTGGCGCTCGTGTCATAAAATGTATTTAATTTTCATATTTTTAAATCGGTTTTCGTAATGGTAATAATTACCACAAACGACTGAATAATTATCAATGTATTATTATTAATAAACAGAAATTAGTAATTTAAAATTAGTTTTGCTCATGATTTTCATACGATACTCGTATATTTTGATATTTTGTTATCTCGTGCATTTGCATTCGTTTTGAATGAAATTATTTTTTGTACCATGTTAGGTTATTTCTTGATTAATATTTTTTAACTGAAAATGTTTTAATATCATACGTATATATTTTTTCTAAACATTGATTTACTAAATTTACTTAGATTGAAGACACGATTGAGATCAACAATTTGTGAAGATCGATTAAATGAGCTAGCATATATATATATGCTATGCTGTATAAGGTGAAATTATTATGTTATTACTTACAGGGAGGAAGGAAAAGTTGATCTATATTTGTCCCCTCCTTAAACATCATGTATAACCGCCACTGTTTTAACGTTCCTTTGGACAGGTATAATAATACTATAAAAGTAATAAAAAGATCAATGCGAGGAGTTTGAACACCCAACCCTTGGCTACGCCACCATAAGCGCAACTAGGACAAAATATTTGGGGCTAAAATGATTATTTATTGATTTAGTCCCTGCAAAATATATTAAACCTTTGGCAATTTTCAAAAAAATCTAGGGGTGCTATGAGTGGTTTTGACGGGGCTTAGTCCCGCTAAGCCCCCACCTAGTTGCGCCTATGTACGCCACTGTGCATTTGTGTACGATTTTATTATTTTAATATTATTGTTCTTTATATTATCCATGTCCGTAAATTAAATTACAAAACTTGAATTTCATTTTATTTTTGGCAAAACGATCAATAATACACTTCGCATCGATGCGTATAATATGTCCCTACGGATATGCATCAACGCCACTCCTGCCAGACGTGATTTCCACGTTTGGGCTTCTACGCCCGACGACGAGTTTTCAATGTAATTATAAACGAATAAAAAGCAAGCGATTAATTAAAAATTATTTGCAACACAAGCGTTTTATAATTTATAAAATAAAAATACAATATAAAACTATGAAAATCAAATGAAAATATTACAGTAAAGTATTTAAGTTTAGTATTTCAGGGTCCTCTTCAAAATATCCAGAGCTCATAATATCTCTTATTTTAAATGATTCCTATTTCAATTATATAAGTGATGGACAACAATTTAAATGTACAATGATGTCCACAATATATGCTTCCAAATATTATACTCGTATTTTGTTTTATAATCAATAAGTAAATAAAAATTAAAAAACTAATTAACATTAAAAATATTTAATAAAATTGAAATTTTTTTCGGCTTAGTATGATTTGTTTTTATAATTAATAAAAAAAAAAAATTTTTATACGCTATACACTTTGAATATAATTAAGTTTAGTCGAACTTTCATAGTTCAGAACATAAGGTATACAGTAATAAGGGCTTATATTCACATTTTCTAACTTTTTCTGTGTATCATTTTTAAAAACTGCATCAACAGTTTGCAATAATATACATAAAATACAAAAATAATTATAATGTAATCTTTGAAAATAATATTTTTACGACATAGATCAACGGTTTAAACAAAATGTAAACATACATATTTGAACACGGGATATTTCAAACTAGGATGTTTTTTTGAACGGAGATGTTTTGGACGCAGGGATATTATGAAGCGCAGAATATTTTGACGGCATATTTCAGTAATTTAGTACTGACAGTATAACCTCCCGTGAACCCCGAATTTCAATCCGAGTACACTCTGCAGCTGATATATTTAGTGGCTCCACTTTTATCAAACAATCTTCGGTTATTTACTACGGGTATGCTTTCATCGATACCTCGAAATTCTGCATAGGAAAATCGGAAGAAGAAAAAAACGGAACGGAACGTTGTTCGTTTTTTTTACACACAAACAATAAATATATATATGTATTATTGAAGGGCGGACACCACTACCCCCCCCTCCCCCGAAAATGCGTTCAAACTTATGGAGATGAATCGTTCGTATAAATTGTACGAGCTATGTGTACACGGGGTGGCGGTGCAAAGGGGTTGGTGGAGAGAAACCGTACCGGGGCTAATGCCGCGCCGACGAAATCCGCGTGTATTTCGTCGTTATTTTCTTCCTATAGAGCCCGTGGGGTATTCCGTTGACCCGTTTTTTTTTCATTTTTTTCCTATTTCTCCTCCTCTTTCGGCGCTCGTGTACTTTCGGTAATTCGTGATTTATTTATATATAAGTCCTACGCCGAATATATCCGGCAATCTTTTTGCGCCGATTCGCCATTTTCCAATATACACAAAAAAAAAAAAAATAATAACAAAAACAGGTTAGGTCATTTCTCGTTGCGTACAAAGTAGCTGTTGTTTAGGGACCGCTCTCGAGATTCGGCGGCCGGAAGATCAAAGGTGGAATTTACGGGGGGTCACTCTTTTCTCGTTTTTTTCCCCCCACACCCGTACTTTTCTCGTACACCTACACCGCAAATCGACGGGAAAATAAAGTGGATTTAGAATTTGCAATTGCCTCTTATTGTCTATACAGCACTTTACTCGCAAAAACGTCAGTGTTAATCGAACGTTCGATAAAAGTACATAATAATATTAAGCTGCGAGTAGAGAAATCGTTTTCTTTTTTTTTATGTTTGTAAAATTTTTACTACAAAATTATTTATTTTAAACAAAGGTATACACGCGTAAAATTTCAAAAACATCCGACTCATTTTGAGCTGAGTGTATAGAACTTTGGAAGTATTAAAAACTTCTCGTTTTTTGTAATTTTTCATTTCATAAAATTTTACTTTATTGGTACTAAAAACCCGAATGATTAATATCCGAAAACCGAAAGTACAACTAACGGTATAGTGAAGTCGCAAGTCAACTTTTATTTCACAACCATTTAAATTTAGAATTAGAATAAATGTTGCAATTTTTACGTAAACTTATGATTTTCTATTTCAATCAAACGTCAGGTATGTTCTTAATCAGGTGGAATTTTTTTTTTTTTACGTTAAAATTTCTCAACTGCTTTTCTACACGTGGTATAATATAGTTTTCACGAAAGTCAGCTCAATGAATAAATTTTTCAATCGTTTAAAGTTAGAATTATGGTTCAAATGACGATTAATGCGAATAATTAGATTAGAATTAGAAAGAATAAGATTCCTTTTCTTATAATTAAATATTACGTGACATAATATTATTAAAAAAGCCGGACATACTTCGCACGATGGGTGTACTTCGCACGACGGGTGGTATTCTCTTGACGGGCGTATTAAATTTTAAAGAAACGATAAATCATAGAAAAAAAAAACAAAAAACGTAAGAAGAAAATGGACATAACTCCAGACACGATTTGATTAAATTATAATTGTCAGGCCAATGGCCTTGAACGTAACTTGAATTATTAATCAATACGAAATCGAATAATTGATAGACAGCGAGGGAAATTTTAAAAATAAACTGATTTTTTCCATTTACAAATAATAATAATAAACGAAAAGCAAAATTCGAATTTGATATTGAAAACTGTGAACTACTGTTTTGGAAAGTCAATAAGAACGTGTAACATTTTTCTTATTGATCGGAGGCATTAGGTTAACTATTTTGAAAGAGCTAATATATTTTTTTCTTTTATTTACACCCTCAATGGTATTAACCCTATGCAATTTATGAAAAATCTGGAAGACTCTGAATAGATTTTTAGGGGATGATTCCCTGAGCGTCACTGGTTTCCTCCTATGATCGGGAGCATCGAAATTTCAAAATCAAATTTCTCCATTTAACTCGAACTCGATGACAGAATATGAATATACAATTGTTTATAGTAGGTTTTAAATTTAATTTAATTTAAAATACTATCATTCGTGTACTTAGTATATTTTGATGAACAGTAATGTTATAGAAACACGAATATTTCGAATTTTAGATTCTGAATGAAGTGAAGAAGCTAGTGTTTTTACAATGATGTTTATTTATTTTATTTTTTTTTTTATTTTTTTTCTTTTTTTTTTTTTTTTCTGTGTACAACTTTTCGTATAGAAATACTTGTCCAAAAGTTTCGATAAATAACTTTTTGAAACCGGATTTGCCTCTAGATTGTACTTTAAAGAGGTCATTTTTTGAATTTCTCAATTCTTCAATTTTTTTTTTTGGAAAAAACTACCCAAAATTTGACAAAAACGACTCGGAAA
>JAIPRM010013029.1:0-11703 GCA_025469315.1 Stegophylla sp. TES_Ste_2020 | reverse complement strand
TATATTTTTCGACGCTGAATACGATGGTGTGAGTTAAAATCCACGTGTAACAATAGTTTTCTATCTGTTTTATTCTATTTTGATAATTCAATATTTTCGGTTATTATATTAAATACCTACTATTTCATCTACAAGATCAAATAATGTTTGTGGCCGAGTGGAAATGATTTTATTGAAAATTGTGTACTAATTTAATCATACACAAAGGTCTACGTCAATTTGCATTTTCATTACAATCTGTCATTTTTTAATTATTATAAGAGCATTAAAGAAAAATTTGGCGAACAACGCCATCTCTGAATCGTTGTACGCGGCTAGGGGTAGTTTTTGGTGGCAGTGGTTTATGGCACAGTAAAATGGCGTCTGGCGTCTTTTGAATCTTTTCTCATTGGAGATTGAAGTTTTTGTTTTGGCAACACTGGTCCACTTTGCAGAATTACTATTTTGCTTCGTCATGGCCGTGTTCACGAACACTATTTTACCTCAAGCGACGCTATTGCTCTTTATTCTTTTGACTACCTTATTTCTGTTTAGGTACGCGTTTAGTTTTTATGCAATTTTGGCTATATAAAAAAATTTTTAACGTGTTCGTTTTGTCTTTTTTTATTTATTTTTGTTGATTACAATATGTTTATGTAGGTATATTATTATACTTCCAAGGTACAACCCTTTTGTGCATTTTATTTTTGTGGTTATAACTTTTCGGGGTGTAGTTGTAACACCGCCATTGTTTAGTTATATATCTGTATTATTGTGAATCAGTACTTTTGATTTTAACCTTTAAAACCACGTGTTTTATTCTTTTTTATGTACTTTTAACTATTTTAATCCTACTCATTGGTAACCATTACCAAAAATAGTATTTTAAATCGTAAAGTGTTTTGTTTCTTCAAAGAGGGAAGACCATTCCAACCAAGCACCACAACAACGCGCTCAGTCAGTTGACGTGGTGGACCTCGTAAATCATTAAGGTGCTTCAAAGAAGAGGTTGAACTCTAAATAAGTACTGCTTCTCTGGTGAATATGTTACTTTTAGTTACCTTGAAACTTGAATGTGATATTAATCGATATAAAGCTAGAAGTGTACCGGGGATTTAAATTTTAAGCATTCGGTGAAATGAATGTAGGGTGGGGTCCCCCACCTATGGTCGATATCCATCTATGGCAAGTCATTTTTGTTTACTTTGTAAATAGTTTGACCAAGTATATAATGATACTATTCAGCTGCATACACCGATTTAATTGATTACATGGATTGTAATATATTAAGTTATTTATTCTGTAAACACATGGGCGTCATTTAAATTTTTTAATAGGGATGCAAACATTTGATTCGGGTCAATTTATCCTTCGCATCAGTTCATTTATACATCCTTTTTATTTTACAGATCTGAAAAATTTTCAGCTCACTTCGCTCGCTCGTAGTCATAGTTCCAATACATGTTAATATTCAAATACTGTGGATAAGTATTTCTCTCATACAAAATTAAGAAAGTAAATTTCAATTTTATGTTTTCATTTACTAGTCTTTGCATTTATGATACACATATATATATATATATATATATATATACTGGATAATCAGTCATTTATAACGTGCCTAAATAATATAAGGCATCAAATTATGATACCCATTTAATATTTTGATTGATGTACATTGTATAAATTACTGTAATTTACCATGTATAACAATATATTTATCTAATTATACATTAACATGACTTGCATATATCAGTGTGGTAGGTATAAATATTATACATAGATAATACTGTATTTTTTTTCTAAGCTGAAGTGAGAAGTTAGGTACCTTTAAACCATAATATGCAAAGAAAGGTCAGATGAAAATGCTCAACAGTTATAATTAAATGACAACTAATATTTATTCATTGTTTCTAAAAATAAGATATTTTATAACAACTTTATAAATTAATAACTGAAAAAGAAATAAAAAAACAAATTTTATACTTAAACTCAAATAAGTTTAAGTTTAAAAAATAATTTTAAATGTTGGTGAGTTAGGTCCGTATATCTATTTTATAAGGAATAATGTGATTTTTAAATTTACCATACATGTGGTAGCGCGTCAACAAATTCTTGCATCTTAGATAGCTGAACTTAGTAGAGACTAGAATCAGAAAATAGCAATGGCACTTTTGAATTCTATGCGCTATTAACAATGGCGCAATTATAACATTTTATGCAAGCTAGCAACATATTTAAAAATAAGGCTGCCAAAGTATAGTCTGAATCCCTCAAATGACATCTTTGTGTAAACATGTTTTCAAATTTTATATTATAATTTTTATGCTATTTTGTTATCAAAACTGTTAGGAATATTCTTATTTTTTCAAAGTATGAAATTTAAATATATATATATATATATATATATGTTCCAACTGTTAATTACTTATTCTTCCTGGACCATTAGTTAGTTGTATTCAAATATATATGATATAGAAAACAAGTTTTCAAATAGTTTCATGGCTATAAAGGGAACTCAGTAACTTCAAAAGTTAACCTATGGCCTACTGGCAATAGCTCGGAACAGTACTGTTTTCTTTTATGACCATATCGGTTTTTTCATCATTTTTTTTAAGTTTAATAAATCAAATTGAAAGTTGTTTGCAAAATTGAATTCAAAAATAGATTAGAGTTTTAATTATGAACTTTTAGTTTAGTATTCAAATTCAGATCAGATTCAACTAGTTACAATAGGTCCAGTGGCACACACCAGAGGGTTCAGGGGTGTTGTCTGACACCTCCATGAAAATCGGTGAGTGGTTCCAGTTGGACTTGAAACTTATTTTTATATCTATTGTTTATTATTTAAAGTATTTTAAAAAATTATACAATTAAAATAAAATTTTTATCATGTTCATATTCAGATTTGATAGATAGGTGGTTTCCTAAGAATGTATATTTTCAACGCCCTTGCGAAAATTTTGCTGTGCACTACTGAATAAGTCAACTAAATTTATAGAGTGGTGACACTATATTTTAATAGAATTTTAATCGGTCATGAAAAGATAACTGAAATACAAATATGTTGTAGCAATTATTCAAATCAGTGGCGCACGCAGGATATTTTTCCGGGGAGGGTTATTACAAAATTTGAATCAACTATTTTTTATTATTATAAACCACATGAACTATTGATGAATATTTTACAACTGCAACTGAAAGTTAATTTCTGATATAACATTGTATATTAAAAATATAATAGAACAATATATTTACTATCCACCCAAAAATGATTCACTTTTTGTAATCTGAGACAAATCAACGTTTTAAAAACGATGTCATGAATCAAAATTAACAGAAATTGTTTGCTTTTTATGCATTGGAAATGTGTATACCCTCACTAATACAGTAAAACTTTAGTTAACCAAGTTAACTTGAATTTATATAAATTAAAAATAATATAGGTATCAGTTGACTTGATTAACATATTATACAAATTATCATCTCAAGGGATGTGTCCTCAAAATCGGCATCTTATTTCAGTGTTTCCAGGTGTAGTTTATCTCTTTGAAAAATATCAATATTAAGACTCATTTAGACTGTCAAAACAAATGTGAAATTATTTTAAGTTAATTATTATCAGTAAGTTATCTAGGTACTTGAATTTTACATTATTTATTTTTACATTTATTCTAACCTAACTAGGTTTTTGTTGTATACCATATGCAGGGATCAGTTATTATTTCACTAATATATATACGTACATATATTTGTTTGTATATTATATATATGTTACGGCTAATGTTAACATTATCCAATTTCAAACATAGTTTTATTTTAATTTTAAACTAAAATGGCTAATCTTAACTATATCTCACTAATGTTGACATTAGCCTACTGGATCTGGATAATGTAGGTATATAATAATACTTAAATAAAATTATATCTTAAATATAATATTACTTAACATTTTACATGGTATTTCCTCCCCTCTCCTAAAAAAAAAAATATTTCCAATCTCATTTTCCTAAAAATAATATTCTCAAACTAGCAAATCTAAAAAAAAAAAAATCTTTAATCAATCCTGTTAAAATGTTTGATTATCAGTCTTACCTAACCTAAACAATTATTAAAAGTGTAATAATAAGTCTACAAGCGTAGGTTAGTTCACCGGGTGTTGGTCAACTCGCTATGCTCGTTGACGCCTCCACTTTGCTCCGCACATCAAAAATATTCCTTGGCTTACTGTGCAACGTGAGAATATTTTGGCTTGATAATCAATTTGTTGTGCAGAGTGGGCAGTACAAAATTATTGTTAGTAGAAAGTATTTTGAAAAGTGTTAATGGTATTGTCTTAAAACGTTTGGAATGTGCAGTATTTTTTATAAGACTGTTGGTTACACCACAATTATAAAAAATTATATAAAACTATCATATAATTTTTTCTGATAGCTGCCAGGACAGGTTCTAAACTGAATAAACTCGATTAATCAGTCGAGATAAATCTATCCTACAGATTAACCATGCGTGTGTGGATAAACTTAATAATACCAGGATAATGTTAAAATTAAAAAAAAATTATTGATGTAAACCAAGTTATGTGGATAATGTCAACATAATATATACAGTAAAACCTTGTTAAGACGCTCTTGAAGGGGAAATCTTAAAACCGCGTATTATACGGGATAACGTTACAGACGATATCCCACCTATTATACTCTTGAAGCGTAATAAGCGATATCTCACCTACTATACTCTTTAAGCGTTTTAAATGTGATAATTGATTAAATTAATTTAAAAAATGTTCATAATGTGACTTATTATGTATTACACAGTAACATAAACACGTACATTAATAAAAATTAACATCAAATATACATACAATAAAATTATTAGGAACATATTTTTTAATTTTTTTTTTCATTTATTTTATAAAATTTAAATCATATGATGTTAATAATAAAATATCATTTTCTCTGCTGATAATAGATAAATGTTTCAACTTATTGTATTATTCGGTTTTTTTCAATGTTAGGTTTGAAAAACCAGTAAATAGAGTGTATTATGCGGGATTACATATTATGCGGTAGCTTATTAAGCGTGTTTTGTTAATGTTAAAAAGTATACAAGTACCTGGTACCTGAAAATATCCGTGTATTAAGCGAAAGCGACATAATGAGGTTTTACTGTGTGTGTGTATATTATGTGTGTGTCGAACCTAAAACCTATTACCAAAATTAAAAAATTATGATAAATTATTAATTTAACTAATACCAAGAAGATATTTTTTCAAGTTTTTTTGATTCTGAAATAAGTGAAGAAGCTAGTGTTTATACAAAGATATTTATTTTTTAGATTCTGAGTGAAATGAAGTTGTATATGGTTTTATAATTTTTTTTTATTTTTTTTTTTAGATTTTGAGTGAAGTGAAGAAGCTTATGAATTTACAATGATATTTATTTATTTTTTCTCTTTCTAGAAACACTTATTCGTGTAGAAATACTTGCCCAAAAGTTTGGTAAGTTACTCAAAAGCTACGAAATCACACCCAGATGGTACTTTAGAGAGGTCGTTTTTCAAAGTTCTCAGTACTTTTTCTAAACTCACGCCAAGACTGCCAAAAGTTGACAAAAAGGTAAAATATGCTATTACTGGTATTTTCTTACAATTGAAAAATGTTTTCTAACATAACTTCAAAAATAATATAGCTAGAAATTTCATCAACCACTAAAAATAGTGACGAAAAAAATGATTTAAATTTTAAAAACATTTGATCAATTTTGAGTTAAGTTTTTATGTAATAAAATTTTTAATTCTTGTTATTAAGACTTAAAAATTTAATATGACTTCACTCACATAAATGATTTACGGTAGGGTGATCATTTTTATAAATATAAAAAGCGGGACAATTAATTTTTGTTTGACTCTAAAAGAATACTATGAAAAAATTAACCAATAACTTCAACATTTTAACATATCTTTAAAATAACAATAAAGTAATTTTTTTTAGTTCTCTCTTAAAAACACTCCTTATTTGTTGTAACTTTGAAAAAATTAGTCTATATCTTGGTTGGTTTTTATTGGGATTTATTATGATATATTGTGATATCTATTGTGCCAAGGATTTTTTTAACTTTTATAATTGTTATTTGTGTTGAAAATCATAGAAAATTTTCACAGACATTTTTTTGTTATTAATCATTGCTATGATTTTAGGAACAAAAAGCTGATAATTTCCTTCTGAAATCCATAACTACATAATATATTGTCTATTGCTGCATTAGTTACAGAATTCATCTATACATTTTTGCTATTAAATATTACTCAGATTCTTAAACTCGTTTTTATTCCTTTCCTACTAACACATCTAAAAATGATAAATTTGGCTGTGGTATAATTTTTTCTTGAAATTTAAGTAATTTTGTGAGATAATTTATATCTGGTGAAACGAAAATACATCCAAAGTTTCACCTTTGATATTTGTAAATTCTAAGGAGTTTATTTTTATTTAAAGTTTGACAACTTAATTTTGATTTCATTGTGTAAGCTATAAAATCATAATTTTTTTCTTGTAAGATATTTTTTTTTTTTGTGGGTGTAATATAGAATTGATGGGATTAAAACACCTCTTTCTGAAAACAGGACAAAATGTGTCCCATTCAATATTTTTGGGACAGATGGACATGACTGTCAAAAAGGACAATCCCGTTTTAAATGGGATGTATGGTCACCTTAATTTACGGTTTCTTTAAAATTCTACATACCCGTGAAGAACACCACAAGGTGCAAAGTACATAATTTTACTTTTTTCTGCAAAAATTTTCATATGGAAATACTAACCTAACCAAAAGGTTAGGTTAGTACTACTTTTTGAAACCAGATTCACTTCTAGATGGTACTTTAAAAGGTCATTTTTTGATATTCTCAATTGTTTCCCAAAATTTGACAAAGAAGACTGAAATACTTTTACTTAATCCAAACTTTCTGAAAATTTAAACATACATAGACAATAATATGAACAATATTTTGACGCGAAAATATTTTAAAAATGTGAAAAAAAGTTTTGGAAATTGTTTCCAACACTTTTTTCTCATCAAAAGTTTTTCATTTTTATTTTTGGATAAAAAAAGTAAAGTTAAGTAAAGTATAGAAAAGAAAGCCGCTATATATTTTTAATTAAATAAAGAAAAATTGGCATAATTCTAGTTTGACTCTCCAACAATTTTTCAATTTGAAAAAAATTTCACTGTTTGTCTTCAATTTTCATGTTTATTCTTTGGTAAGTACCTATGTAATTTTTATAACAAAAAAGTAAAGCAAAGGTAAGTGCCTAAAGTATAGATAAGAAAGCTGGATATACTTAGTACCATGGGTGCTCCTCGGGTCAGATACTCTTGGTGGATGTGTTGAATTTAAACAAAACGATAAATCATTATTTCAATATTACTATTAAGTATGTTAATAACATAAAGAACAATAATAGTCGTCATTTTCAACATTTCAACTCAAACCCACCTCACAAGGTATTTGACCTGATGTGCAAAAATTATCCATGGGGCGAATTATGTCCGGCTTTTGTTTATATTTTACTGATTTTTGCTTCACTTTATTTTACTTAACTTTACACTACTTTACATTACTCGGGGTTATTTTTAGTGTGCACTGAAAAAATCACTTTCATACCATCAATGAAATTAATATAATTGTGTGTAAGCTTCAGGTAAAAACCTAATTGTTTTAACACACATTTTTGAAAATTGATTAGATTCCTATTGTTTTGTATTATTTTCGTCTTGTCCTATAGGCTTTGATTGAATAGTGTAGTTTTTAAACAGGCAAATTAAAAAATTAACTATTATCTTCAACTCATGGCAGAATGATGATTAGGCACCTATATAGTCAATTAACTTCAAAATGTGGTTTAATATGTAAAAATTAATCATATTTTAATACAAGAAGATATTGACATATGCTGTTAAAAGCATGGCAATATTCACATTTTAGTAAGTTGTAAAACAATTATTTGTGTAATTTCTTTTTTTAAATTTCAAATTAAACTACCTACTAAATATTGGTTGTATAGTTTATTAGTTGGTATAATTTAAGTACATCAAAATATTTCTTGGTAAATAATTAAAGTGTAGTAGTAATGGTAAGTGTAAATGAAGTACAAAACTATTCACGTTTGTTTCATTGGAATTAATTGAGGTTTTGGTAAAAACTAATTATCTACTTAAATTAAATTTAATAATATTGAAAATTTATATCAATATTATTTACATAAAATTAGGTAATTTCACTCTAGATTAACAAAATATTCTCAAATATGCAAAATAATCTCTTTTTGCAACCCTAAGTGTTCTAGCTCCCTGACATGTGTCAATATGATGTGCAGTCAGAAAAATTCATTAAAAAAAAAATCCCTGACATTACTTATCTTTGCTTCACTTTACTTTTCTTTTTTTTATCGAATAAACAATAAAAGAAAAAAAGACAATTTTACTAAAAATAAAAAAAATTTAACAAGAAAAATATGTTAGCAAAAAATCCCTGAATTTTTTTCACATTTTCAAAATTTCCTTGCGCCAAAGTATTTCTCTAATTATTATCTAATTATTTATCTATGTTAAAATTTTCTTAAAGTATATATTGAAAAAAAAAGATAATTTCCAAGTCTTTTTTTTCTCAAATTTTGAGTAGTTTTTTCTATAACTTGTGAGGCAACAATTGAGAATTTTTTAAAATGTTCTCTTGAAAGTACTATCTAAAGGCAAATCTGGTTTTAAAAAATAACTGGTCAGAATTTTTGGAAGAGTATTTCTATATGGAATAAGTGCACACATAAAAAAATTGTGTGAGAAAAAAATTCCAAAATTTTTTTTTGCTTTTTTAAAATTTTCTTGCGCCTATTATATATTTCTCATTTTATTGTCTGTCTTATGTTTAAATTTGAATCAAGTTGGGGTTAAAAATGGTAGTTCTTGAGTCTTTTTTTTATCAAATTCTAAGTCGTTTTTCTTAATTTAAAAATAAAAACAAATAAAAATTTTGAAAGATGACCTTTCTGAAGTTTTAAATCTAGAGGCCAATTCGGTTTCAAAAAGTTACTGTTTGAAACTTTTGGACTAATATTTCTATATAAAAAATTGTGTGTACTTTGCACATTGAGGTGTTCTTTCCACCTCGGATAGGATACTCTTGACGAGTGTGTTGAATTTTAAAGAAACAATAAATCATTTCTTCAATAAAACGATTCTAAGCAGAGCTTCAACTAATACACAATAATAATTATCAAAATAAACATTGAACTGAATTTTCTAAATGATGTACTTAAATTAAAATTGATCAAATTTTTATGATATTATGTTCATGTGATGAGTTAAATGTAGTTAAATCTAAATGTTTTACAAAATTTTTAAAATAATAATAGATTTTTAAAGTCATCAATATTTAGTGAACAACATAGTTTCAATCCAGTATACAACACGCTATGTTGACCAAATATTTTATTAAGGTTTGGTAGAACTCGTATTAATATTTTGTTTGTATCTTGTATTATGTTCATGATCAAGTAATGTTATTAAATTTTAATGTTTATACTAATCACACAGATAATTTGTAAGTGAATTTTAAATATTTTACTTTAAATTCTTTATAAATTGAAGAGGTGTACTAGTTGTCATTGGTAGATTCAGTAAAAATTTGATAATGCAGTTTATAGTAACTATAAGTCTAGATAAAACATTATTTGATATTTTCTCTTTCTCATATTATTGTCTATCTAAGTTTAAATTTTTATAAAGTTTAGATAAATATGATTGTTTCCGAGTCTTTTTTGTCAAATTTTGGGTAGTTTTTCTCCAAAAAAATTGAATAATTGAGAAATTCAAATAATGACCTCTCTAAAGTACCAATTAGAAGCAAATATTTATTGAGAGTTTTGGACAAGTATTTCCATATGAAATAATATTTGCAGAAAAAAAAAATAAACATCATTGTGAAAACACAAGTTTTGATGCAAACATTTGATGCAATTAGAATTTACTAAGATACATACATAACATTATAACAGTTTAAAATTTACTTCCATAACTTTGTTGCAAAATTTCAGTACAGAGTTTGAATCAATTTTTTTGATTTTTTCCAATTGTTACCAGAGGCAATGTAATATAAATTAGTACTATGTAGGTTGTTATAGTATTTAACCCCTCTGCATTAATTTTTTTTAAGTTTGAAAAAAATTTTTCTCTTAGTTGTTGGGTCATTTTTCAATGGAAAAATAATTTTTTGATCTTTATCCATACAAAAAAAACTTAAAATGTTTTGCGCCGCATTAATGGCACAACGTGCACCAAAACTATGTGCCAAAATTCTATTATTCGGTGGTACATTTAAGTCATCATTTGATGCTGAAATACATTCACTTCCCCCGCGTATTTCACTGAATTGTGTAGGTCTACTAATATGTTTCATTATAAAGTTAACACTTAATAAATATATTATGTATTATTTAATATATTAAAAATATATTATTTAATGTATTAATACATTAAAAAATTACAAATCGACATTTAATGCATAAATGCCTTATATGGCACAATATGTGAACTATTATCGCGCGTTGTGACATATATGGCACATAATTAGTTTTCGATATATCTTGAAACATATTTGAAACAGGAATATGTACTTAGGTTTTTTTAGAATCTGCGGAAGATATTGAACAGTCAGTAATTTTTTTTTTTTTTTTGAAAATTGGCTTAAAAATTTCTTGATATGTCAGTTGTTTACACACTATTCAGTTGATTTGTCAATTGTATTAAATTTATAGTATGTAAATTAACTGCTAGAGGGGAAGTACCTTCTAAAAAATTTATTAGTTTTTCTTAACCAAATTCGGTCGTGCAAGAAATAATGGAATCAAGTAACTATAACAAAAGTTATATAATAAAAAGTAATTTGTGCCAGATTAAGGACAATATGCAGAAAGGAGTAATGTGTTTTTACTATGATGTTTATTTTTTTTTTTAATTTTTTTTTTTTCTGTATACACTTTCATATGGATCTACTTTAGGGTTGCCATTAATGTTCAAGTACTGACAGGGTCATTTACCTATAATTTCTTCAACTTTTAAGATTGTTCCATTATGAATAATTAAAGAAATAAAAGTTGAAATTTCATCTCAGCTGTAGGTTTTCATTGAGACATAAGAGAACGCTCAGTAATAGGTGTTAATATGTAAAAATTCAGTCACTAAATAGTTATTTATTTTTTTAACTAAAAATTTAAAAAAAAATCTGTAGCAGTGTCGTATGTTATTTCCACAATGAATGTTATCTACAATTTTTAACACAATGTCCTATGCTATCTACAAATCCTATTTTGGATTTTCACATTGAATTTCAAAGCGGATTTAAAAGTAACTGTCTCAGAATATTAAATCCAATTAAAAATCAGTTAGATAAATTTTTAAAATTCAAGCACCAATTCCCCATGAAATCACGTAATTTTGAAATTATTACAGTTTTGATTAAAATAATTACATATTTATTTTAGATTCTGAATGAAGTGAAGAAGCTAGTGTTTTTACAATGATGTTTATTTTTTTTATTTATTTTTTTTTCTGTGTACAACTTTTCGTATAGAAATACTTGTCCAAAAGTTTCGATCAATAACTTTTTGAAACCGGATTTGTCTCTAGATTGTACTTTAAAGAGGTCATTTTTTGAATTTCTCAATTC
>JAIPRM010013028.1:0-11705 GCA_025469315.1 Stegophylla sp. TES_Ste_2020 | reverse complement strand
TTAAATATAATTAATAATAACCCCCGCAAATAAATTTTTTTTTTTTTTTTTTTTTTTTTTTTATGCTGTTATTCATTAATTATTATTCTAATTATTAGGGCCCGGAACTCGATGCATTTGCATCTTTTTTTTTCTTTTGCTTTAATGTGTTGCTCGGCATCAGGTACTTTTGCCGAAATTTCATGGAAAAAAAAAACAGCGATATCGACCAACACTGTACCGACATAGAATCCAAAATTCTTCACAAATTATTCGAATGGTAACAACATAGATATGTATTCAACACATTTATTCAATAATATATTACAAAACACAACAATAAAATACAAAAAGGAGGGAATTATTGAATACATAATTAATTTTGTATTTCAAGGCGGTGCATTTCGAAATACAAAATTCTGAATTGAAAATTCGAACTCATTTGAAATTGGCTAGATTGGGTTATATTTTTTCATTTTTTTTCACCTCCATGAAATTTCGGGAAAAGTACCCCAATCTCGTGTTGCTCGTCTCTACTAGAAATTTGATTCATGAAATACAGAATCTAATGGCACAATTTTTATTTTGCATTTTTTGCATTTTTCGGGAGAATTTTTCGATTTACAGTCATTTTTTAATATTTTTTTTCATTTTTCTACATTTTGTTCATTTATTTGCAAATATAACTAATAGGTATGATATTTTTTTTTTCTGTTACAGAGTAGACAAAAAACAAAATTTTAAGAAAAGTAGAAATTCTACATTTCTAGAATTTGTAGAATCCTCGAGAGTATTTACATTTTATTTTTGTTTTTCAAGTTTATAAAAGATAAAACATATAAATGTTTAATGTCATTTTTACTCTAGTACTTCAAGAATTTCGACAAAAAAAAAATTTCACTAGATTATTAATTGATTAATATTTTTTTCGAGTTTAAAAATTGTAATATATATATATATATAATGTAATTTTTTTTATCATTTTTATGTCATTTTATGCATTTTTTACATAATTTTAGGTCATCAAGTTCCGGGCCCTACTAATAGTTTTTTAACATTGTACGAATATTACTGTGATACGTTAATGTTCCAGTATCTAACCTGTTGGTTTTTAATAACTAGTAATAACTCCTACTTAAGTATTTGGTCACTATTGTAAAGAATAAAAAATCAAATTTGTATTTGGTTAGGTAACGATGACATTAATCGACTACTATTATGACTATATTCATGGATATTTTGAATAATATTTGACTTCAACACACCTATACATTATATACAGTAATATAAAATTATTTTTCACAAAAACTATTTCTCTCGGCTACTTTTGTATTTGGTTATATTTTCCTAGGCCACTTTTGCTTTGACATTAAAAGTTATTACTTAGACCCATCATCAGCATAATAATTATTTTATTGAATGATTAACGATGATAAAATGAATGACACGAAATCTTATTTATTAAAAAAAATAAATATTATTCAAAGTATAACATTAATTAAATTCCTCCTGAGTTATCGCAATTAGTAAATCCTCTCGGGACACACTGTGTGCACTAAGAATTAGGTTGGATTTATTCAACTGTTTTTTTTTTCTTTTTAATTAAGACGAAAAGGTATTATAATCATAGCTTTTTACTACAGTATATATATATATATCCACACTTTGTATTTTTCTCCTTGACTATATAGAAATATTATTCTTATGTTTTTCTGTGGATTTTTTTTCATTATTACTTCTTGTTGTTTTAAATATATTTATTTATTTTTTTTTTTAAAAAATAAAACAAATAACAACCGTGTTGAAAGTCACACGATCAATATTGTTATTATTATTATTTATTGAATGACGTAATGAGAGGTATCGAGTTGTATTTTGAGCCTACTCTCCAATACTCCGGGGACGTTATTAATATGATGTCTTGGTTTCGATTTTGTCGATTCGCGCTTATGTGACATAGACTGCGTAGTATTACGTGACAGTGTTACTTCGTACCGGCTTTACGACGCGACGGCTTCGGGGGGGGGACGTTGGATTTTGATTAAACAACACCCATTCGACAATACGGAAAAACACTTTGTTCTGCGACGACGCGAAAAAATATAGAATCATTTTTTATGCCCGTTTTAACCCTTTCACACTAGCTGCTTCCACTCAAAACCACCCGGAATGCAAATGCGCAGATTTTCGAATAAAATTTTATGTGTGTTTTTATCATATATTATACTGTTATGTATTTTGTGTGATATGTAAAAAAAAAAAATTAAAATTAAAAAACATTTTTTTGTATTTAAACACTAAGAGTTACCAATGATCAAAATTTTTTTTATAAATTTCACCATAATAATAATTTAAATATAAATAATATCAGATATTATTAAAAAAAAAAAAATGGCCACGTGACTGTATTAATAATAACAAAATACATAATCAAGACAATAACATCCCGAAAAAATAATATCCTCAAATTTTCGCATATTTACAGCTAAAAATGAAGTCGAGCATGCTTAACAAACCACCCTGTATAATATATATGTATATATTATATTTAGTTGATAATAATAACAATAATTTATACTTATCGCAGTACATTTTCACTAATGAAATGGTAGCTTCGAAAAGTTTTTTTAAACACAAATAATATAATTTTCCGAGAAATGTGTAGTTTTTTTGGGGGAAAAAAAAAACTTTTAAAGGAAATAATATATTTATAAATGAAAGTACAATAATACATTTTCGAGAAATTCGAGTTTCAAAAAAAAAAAAATAAAAAATAAAAACTCGTATTTAAATGATAATATATATTCTGCAGTACTCGCGTATTATTGTAATTTGTTCGTTTTTTTCGTGAGTACTTTTACAAAATTCCCGTTTCCGGGAATTCCGAAATTCAAAAGTGTACGTATTACGGTCGACCGGAGAACGAGACGATATGGCGGACCAATCAGAGAGCGCATTCATTGTAATTTCGAGATGAAATCGTATTTAATAGTTACGCGTTCGTCTATTCCCGGGCTTTGCTGAACGGACTTCGTGTTTTCTTTTTTTTTTTTTTTCAAATTATTTTTCGGCCAAAACGAGGTTTAAGCAACACACAAGGAACGGAAAAATCTTGACGCGTTCGTCCGACTCGCTATTACGGCCGCTGTAACGCGTCACTAATGGAAAAAGAAACTTTTTTAGGAGAGGAGGAGGAGGAAGAGGAGGAGGAGGAAGAGGAGGAGGAGGAAGAGATTCGCGATTTTCGATGGAAATCTAAAACATATACAAGGGTGTTTTTTTAAGCGTGCTCACCCCCATTTTTGGCCGTAAAAATGCAAAATTTGGGATTTTTTTTTTCCGAAATGTTTAAGTCACTATAAAACCAATATTTTCCATAACTCATTTTTTCACGTCACCTTTAGGGTGTCCTGTGGAGTGTACGAACTTTCTTTTTTCAAATGGCTACCCCCTATTTTAATATTACGGAATGATATTCGGGTTATTTTTCTGTGAATTTTGACGTATTGAAATTATTAAAATTTGAACGAGTAGTTTTTGAATTATTCAAATTTAAATATTAAGGAAAATTGTCACTTGGGCACACATTTTAATTTATTTTTAATAATATGTAAATGAGATAAGACGACCTGTCTAATTAATATTTTGTGAATGTAAAATTTAATCCAGTACACACAACATGATATCTATGAACATTTTGACTAATTATTTCTAATTAAAGGTTAATCGAGTAGATTTATAATAATTACGAACTACGTATGTAACTAAATATGTGCCCAAGTGACAGTAATTTTCCTTAATATTTAAATTTGAATAATTCAAAAACTACTCGTTCAAATTTTAATTTCAATACGTCAAAATTCGCAGAAAAATAACCCTAATATAATTCCGTAATTAAAATAGGGGGTTGCTATTTGAAAAAAGATTATTAATAAAAATATAAGATATTTAAAAAATAAAAGATTATTTTTCTGCGATCCAAACATCAAAATGGAAATCTCTTAAAAAGTGATGTGTCCGTCAATCATCATTACTGGCGCCGGAATTAACAACTATAACATCCGGGAAAATCTAAAGTAAAATATGTCAATCTTCAGAGCTGCGTGTAATATGAATTATGAACACCTTTTTTTGGAATCATTTTTTTTTTGGTAGGAAAGAAGTCGTGAGCAGTATTACGACACGTTAATTTACTAAATAAAACAATGAACAATAATGTAAACTTAAAATTTACACACTGTTATTAATTATTCACGAAAGTGTACAATGCACCCACATTATTTTCAATTGATAATTCTATTATAGTTATTCCATAATTACAATGAAATTAATAGATAACTATGTAATTAGCCCCCCCCCACCTCACATTCACTAAATCCACCTCAAACCGATGAAAATATTCACCCCACACTTAGTCCCAAATCAAAGCCAATATTTTGCAAATTGTTCATATCAAAATTCTATTTTTAGCGAATTTTTTCAAAAAGTTTCACCGACCCCCCCAAAGAACACGTCTTGTTCGTGCGTGCGCGCGCTGCTCGTATAATCGTTTTTCTAGGAGTTTTAAATTTGTCAAAGTCGTTATAAATCATTATCGGACGTGATAAACGGTGAGTGCACGTCAGGTAATTTCGAAGTAAGGTACTCGGCGAAGGTTAATAACGTTTTACGACGCGTAATTAATCAAAAACCAACGTGCGGCACACCAGCTCACGAGGCCGTAACGTATTCGTCATTACGGTCACTTTTCCGCACAAGACCGACGCGCGTAAGTGTTCTCAACATTAGGGTGACACAAACCCTGTGTACGGCTGACGTTCAATTTCGAAAGTATGGAAAAAAATTTGTAAATTTTTTGAAGTGACTTTATTCGCTTAACGCCTGGGTTGAAGTGTTATAAACATTTTGTTTTAAACTCTTCTTTAATACATGGTTTTAAAACGCCCAAATCAATCAAACAAATTTTTTTTTTTTTTTAACAAATGATTTAAACCGTATAGAAAAAACAATTTTTTAAAACAAAAAAAAAAAAAAAATGAATTTTCAGCCTTTAATTTATTGGTTATTATAAAATTATTTTTCGTCAACCATCAGTGTAAGGAATGTGCAGTGAATACGATGATAAGAGTAAAAAGTGACTCAAAATTTGAAAATCGTGATCAAACATTGCATGCAAAAAATGTTGCTACGGATTTACTCGTGAAATTATAATATAAAATACGAGTAAAAGTAATGAACTTAATTAGATAAGTAAATAAACATTTTCAAAAATATAATTATCCCACCATATATTTGTTTGTTCTTTTTGTCACTGCAGATATCCAATGTAATTGTGCAATATGTATCTAATGGCATTTATAATATTCAATATATCATTAATATTTTAATTAATTAATTATTTTCATTAATTAACACATAAATTTTAAATTTATAATATAAATAAATTATAAACCGTTTTTTAATAATTAATTATTTTTATTTTATTAATATTAATTTATTTGTTCAGCCCCACTGGCTACAAATAATATTTTAATCAATGCCGCCGTCTGAAAGAAATCTCTAATTAACCTGCTTGTCGACAGTGATATTATATTTTTTAATTCATTTTTATTTACTCGTTCGTCCTTCGTCCTCCCACGCCGTTAAGAAATCTCGCATACGTCATACGATCACAAATCAACGATTTACAGTGATTAAGGTGATTAAGAAATATGATCTCGGACGGGGATGACACTAAATCAAAAAAAAAAAAGTTTGAGAACCACTGGGGGGCTACGCGGTACACGACGACGACGTGTTATCGATAGGAAATGCGATTTTCCAGAAAGATTATTACGTAATGCGTCGTTTGACTGTATTAATATTATACGTATTACGCTGCACGCCCTTCGCCTTTTTTCTTTTTTTCTTCCGCTTATAAATTTACCATCGATTAATATTATAATATTCATATAGATGCTCGCCTACTGTACACACCGACGACCGGAGTGTCGAAAAATATGAAAAATATAATCGTCTTTTATTTCGTTATCTCTGTTAACCATGCACACTGATGATTCGCCGGAAATTTCACACAGGACCCGACGACGACGTATAAAATATTCCGTAAAAATAAAACTACGCGAAAAATCGATTCCCTCGAAGCAGTGGTTCCTAACCTGGCCCGACGAAAATCCCGGTTTTTCCCAATAATTATTATTAAACCCAAAAACTAGTGGCGTTTCATTTTGATCTTGTCACCTTATCAGTACCTAATGGAATGACGAGATATCGAATGAGTTTAATCGTTCGTGATTTTTAAGGGATACTACCGGTTTACCACACAGTGATAAGAAATTATAACCTAAAATTTTACTCTGTAACAAAAAAAAATAATAACGAGTACCAACCATTGGAAATAAAAAATAAAATGAAAAGACATTAAGTGTCAATGAATTGACCGCCCTGTTTAATGCAAATAAATTATGTATTACGTTATGTATTTCGACTAATTAAAATGTCAAAACTTAACTACTAACTTGTTTGTTTATAATAATTGTTCACATGTCTTTTGCACTTTGCTTGACGTTGTTCGTTTATTAGTTATAAATATGTACATTATTCAATTCTAAATTTTTAAGATTTTTATTTTTCTAAGTTGGCATTTATGAATGTCATAAAGTTCGTACTTTTGGAATTGTTAGGTTATAATTTCTTATCACTGGGGGGAAACTTGGTACACGGCCGATTTTTAATATATTATTATTGTTAAGCTTTTTTTTTTTTTTTAATAGCTCAAAAACAAAATACATATTATATAGCTGACGTTTCTAAAACATACATCATACCAAAATTTAGTATATATATATATATTTGTTTGATTATTGTTCAATAATATACTCACCGATGAGAACGAATGACTGAATTTGAAAAATGAAAAATGCTTTTGATATTTACCTGCAAATCAACAAAACGATATGATACGTTAGTAAAATATAAAAATAGAATAATAAAGTAATATTTATGCTACACAGGGTGAATAAAAACAAAAAAAAACTATTTTGAATAGAAACGAACATCAAAAAAAGTGTTAACATTGTATAATGTCCACTTTAATAATTTAATACTAATAAAAAGTATATTATTATTATTATTTTTGTGACTTTCTATTAAATTTTATGACAGGGGGCGACCACACAGATTCATAACAATATATGTACCACCCGACTAGGTGGGTGAATAATAAAATATATGTGATAAATTTTGATGATTTTGTGATCGTCAATTCGGTTATGATTTATCACAGTCGATTAGGGGTTAAAGCGATTGGGTAATAATAATAGGATTCATAAATTTAATAATACACCAGTGCGTTGTACGAGATTAGACAGAGATATAAACAATAATGTATTTTTATGGTGATAATGCGTTGTACATAATAATAATAATAATAATAATATTATGACACTTAAAACGCGAAGTGTAAGATAAAATATTTTTAACGGTCGCCGCCAAACGTTTGTTACGCGTTACGATTAAAAAAAGCTCTCCTCGTGTACGTACGTTTCGTATTATTATTATCATAATAACGGAAATAAATTTTGTTCCTTCGGAATTCGTTTGTATTGTGTGCGGTCATAATAATATTATTGTTATACAGGTCAGGTCGTATTATTATTATCATTATAGAGCTGAAGTATTTTACTTCTTGTAATAATATATACCGTGTTATATTAATGGGGGGGGGCTGTCGTCGTCGCGTTTCGCCGCTTAATGGCCGACATTTATGGTAATTTTATTTATATCATATGATATTGTGACGATTAATAAAAATTATTCTTTCGTTTTTTCGATCCTCCCCAAACCGCCTCATCTTTCTCAATCGCGCGCTTCAATGTTATTTACATTTATTAGACGCGTCGTTGTAACTCCAAAGCCAAACCGACGAGGAGGTGAGATAACAATTATGCGATAACAATACATGGCGGAGGGGGGAAAGCACAATAATCTATATGAAATCTGAGCAATAAAAATTTTGTATATTTTTCAATACTGTGCTAAATGACTTCTAAAAGAAAAAAATAATAATAATAGTTTTCGTGATAATAAAAAAAAATATCATCACCACTCGATTGTATTATACTGAATTTTCATACAATTTGTTGATATACGACATCATTTTCATAATTTTGGCACCACCGCGGTGATTGGTGGAGCTGCAAATGGAAAAAAAAAAATGGTAGATTTAAATGTAGATTTTTGAAAATAAAATAAAATTATGTTATAACTAAGGCCTGGATTTAAATGCACTAAAAATCCTCGAAAAATGATCTAAAAAAACAGTCAAAAATACCCTTAAAAAAAGTATTTTCCCTTGAAAACGCCCATAAAAAAATGCATTTCATTAAGAAAATGCACTGAAGAAAGGTCCTATACATTTTAATATTTTAATTTATTATACTATTTGACGTCTGTCGAGTCCAGGAGACCATGAGTAAAGATAAGATTCAAATTTTATAGGTAATTACAGAGAGATTTATAGTATTATTATGGAAAAAAACAAAAAAAAAAAAACATGGATGATAATATTTTTAATAATCTGAATTAAAATTATTGACTTGTATAGTGTACAGATATTATAAATTAAAATCGAAGGGTTTCTGTTCAATTATGCATTAAAGCGAATAAAAAGACTGAAATATGCCCTAAAAATGAAAAAAAATATCGAAAAATATGCAAAATAATGCGAAATAAAAGTTTTGGTTTTGAGGTCTCTGTCACACGAAACAAATTTTGTAGTTGGAAAGCATTTCCTAAGATCATGCAAAAAAAATATGCATTGTGCATTTGAAATCCGGGCCCTAGTTTTTACCCAATTCAAATACACGTTTTAATATTATAAAATAATATTTTATGTTATTTTTTTTTTCCTTTTTTTCAGCATTTTCATCGCGAGTACCATTTATTTAATGTCAGTACGTGTTAAAAATGTTTTATTTTTAACTCTAAGTTATCTAAAACTTTATACGAACGCTGAGGGTTATTTGCTTGGTATACGGTTTTTAATACAAAAGTGTAGATCATTTTCAATAAACTACCTAAGAAGTCATTAACGCGGAAAATAAAAAAATGAAATACAAAATTTTCACAAAAAAAAAAAAAATGTAGAGTAAAGTATAGACAAGAAAACCGTACATATTTCACATCACGGATGAATCTTCGCTCTTCGGGTCAGATACTCTTGGTGGGTGTGTAGTGTTATAAAGAAACGATATAAATCATTTCTTCAATAAGACGAATCTAAACGAAATAATTTAATAATTATAAAGAATAATAACAAGGAAAAATGTCTAAAATTTTTTTTTTATTTACAAAATTTTCTTGCCCCAAAATATTTCTTTTATGTTTTGCCTAACTGTTATAATTTAAATTTTCATAAAATTTGGATGAAAAAAATCATGGTTTCCGAGTATTTTTTGTCAAAATTTAGGTAGTTCCCCCCCCCTTCCACAACTAAATAATAATAAAAAAAAAAATCTGTGAATTGAGAAATTGAAAAAGCAAGCTTTTTGAAGTACCAACTGGAGGCAAATCGGGTTACAAAAAATTGTTTTTTTATTGAGACTTCTGGACAAGTAGTACTGTAAAAAAAAAAAAAAAAACACTAGCTTCTTTACTACAGTCAGAATCTAAAATGTTTACGAAAATTCGCATATAGGACTTTGGTTTGCTTAGCAGTGGCGTCCGCGAGCTTTTTTCCGCGTCTAAAACTAAAATAATAATAGTATAATTCCCGGGTACGCGCGCGCATCGCCGACGACGGTTCGGAAATTAACGACTTACGAGAGCGCGTTTCAACGGTACGCCGCGGCGCAGAGCGCTCGGGCACCGGAAATAATATTATCACAAATGGCGAGGGGTGGGGGGGCGGGTGGTGATGGGGTGAGTTCTATGTCGAAAAGTGGCGCGAGCGAAAATTCATTAAAAACGAACCGTTAATTTCGTCCGAATCGCGGACGGCAGAGACGGTATGCGTAGGAGCGGTATTAAAACACTGGCAGGCACCTGCTCAATTTTTTTTTAATACTGTTTATCACGAGATCCTAGTGAAAAGCGCGCAAAAAGTCGAAACATTCGAACGGTCCGTTGGAAAATTAAAAATTACAAACTTTGAGCGAGACAAATTTTGAGTATGTTGTACTAGAGTCTTTCTAGCAGCACCCCTTCCTATGGGGTCAAGATCGGTTTGGTTGGCCGACCCTATTATATTATATAATATTTTGTTTTCAAAAGATTTAAAAATCTGTAATTGATTATTATTATTATTATTATGATTATTACTTTTAAATTTCAATTTAATTTTGTATAGATATTATTAATGTTTTACATTTTAATGATTAAATTTGTGTAAAAATTTAAATAAACAATTTTCTAAACAGAGTAGAAAAATATGAATTTCTGTAATGTTTTATCTTAATTTTGTAAAAAACCATCGATTTTTTCAACAAAAATTGCATACTTAAAGACATACTTAGCTTTGCCTGTGCACACTATTGGACAGGAATCTTTGAAGATTCATAGCGAAGTGTAAAATGTAACGGTTTTATAGTGATGTATGCTTTTTTTGTTTTGTTTTTTTTTTTTTTTTTGATTCTGTTTTTACAACGACGTCAATTTTTTTTCTTAATGCAAGTATAATGTGCGTCCTTCAAAACTCTCCAAGGAAAACGTTTTAACGTCAATTTTTTGAACCAAATAATTTTTACCATCAAAACTTTGAACGTTAAAATCTTACATACTACTACACGGATCGCTCTAAAAAAAAAATAGAAAAACTGAATTGCGATTTCTCTCTATTTTTTTTTTCTCCAATGATCCTGGAAGTTGCAGGCCACAAAAAACAAAAAAAAAAAAACAAATAATAATAATGATTCGGGAGACGCGTATTATTTGACATGTCTGCTCTACTCCAAATATTACTAGTATGTATTTTTTTGAGTATCCTTATATATATAGTTAGCCGTTTTGGTATGTGTCATGATGTAAATTGGAATCTCAATCGGTATTTCACCGTTAATTTCATCACCACCACCAGCAACAACCGTATGGACCAATTAAAACGATGATAATTAGAAACCAAAAAACGTAAAGAGCGTTTAGCTTTCTGTTTCTATTAATTAAATCTAAAACTACTGTATTGGCTTTGAATTCAATTTCGACTGTGACAATAAGACAATATTTTATACAAGATATTCGGTTTTTAATATTTCTTTATGGATTGTGGTGAAAAGTCTCCTTGTTGTTATGCTATAATAATATGTGTAAAATCTAGAAATGTAAACAATTGGTGAATTTGTTAAATTTTGATTGTTTTCAGAGCTTAGCAGCAATAAGGGGACCCCAAAAATTATCTCTTTATCATCTCACCTCTCAGTGGTAATTAATGTAATTGTCATTTTGGTTTTTTAATGGGAATCCCTGGGTTTTGAGCTATTTTCAAAAATTAATTTTTTTTCCAATAATAGTGAAGAAGCTAGTGTTTTTACTATGATGTTTATTTTTTTATATTTTCTGTGTACAATTTTTCGTATGGAAATACATGTCCAAAAGTTTCGATCAATAACTTTTTGAAATCGGATTTGCCTCTAGATTGTACTTTAAAGAGTTAATTTTTTGAATTTCTCAATTCTTCATTTTTTTTTTTTTTTTTTTGGAAAAAACTGCCCAAATTTTTACAAAAAAGATTA
>JAIPRM010013026.1:0-11707 GCA_025469315.1 Stegophylla sp. TES_Ste_2020 | reverse complement strand
GAATGGTTGAATAATATTTTTGGGTTAATATTTTTAAATCCTAATGAAGTAGGCTCATGTTTTGTTGATGACTTTATGTCAACAATACCACAAGATATTAAATTTCAAATGTTTGCTGACTATTTGAATGATAATTATATAGACAACAATTCATTATTTCCACCGTATATTTGGGCAGTTGCATCATCGTCGTCGACACATAACGAATGCATGTGAATCCTTTCATAGTAAATTTAACGCAGAGTTTTATCATTCACACCCACAAATTTTCAGTTTCATTAAAGTTCTAACAGATTTTCAAACAGATAACTACATAAAACTATCAAGTTTACATATAACTCCGCGAATAACTTCTCAAACACGTCAACGGACGAAACAAATTCAAGTTGCTTTGGACCTGTATAATAATAAATTTATTTCAAGAACTTCATTCATTGCATTAGTTGCATACAAATACAAAAAAAGTGTAAGTATTAATACAGTGAAGTATAACAGCAATTAATATGTAGCTACCTAAATTTACTTTTTTCCAATTATAAATTATTATTTCCAGATTATTCCACCTTCAATTAATTGCGAAACATAAAATGCTATCAAAACAATCTGTCAAATCAAATGCAACATAGGTAAATTTGTTTTTTTTTTTTAATTTTACATATAATTATTTTAACTGTCCAACTTTTTTTGTATACATTTGTTTTTTTTTTTTAATTTTCACATAATTATTTTAATTGACCAACTTTTTTTTTTTATTCATAATTATACGATTTTATATAAACTTACAACAATATACGCACAGCTATTTTATAAATAAAAACTAACTGAACTAATCGATTTTAATTTTGGTGCAAATTACAATTCCAACTTCTTACTACCTGAGGGTGGTGAAAATTACATACCCTTATTTTGGTGCAAATTACAAAACGCATTTTAAAAAAATGGTGCAAATTACACATGTTTTTAATATTTTGGGTCAATTTTGGTGCAAATTGACTACAGCCGATAAAATACGTAGATACGACTAGTATCTGACCTAATCTGTAAACGTCACATTGTAAAATATGTTGCAATAATGTGGGATTTCTGTGAATGACAATCAACTTTTTAATTAGTATTTATAGTTTAATTAGATAAAATCGTACATATTATAGTAACGTAAAATTTATAAAAAAAATATGTCTGCATTTTTTTCTTAAATTGTTTGAGTTTTTTGATTGTTGAACTTTTTAGATTCTGAGTGAAGCAAATGAACTAGTGATTTAACTAGTGTTTTCAATTTAATTAAATAATTCATAAAAAAAAAAATAAATAAATAAAATATTTGTAAAAAAAAATATATATTGCATTATATTTTTATTGTTTGATTTTTTATCCATGAATATTTGTTCATTGGATGTTTTGTCTTTTGATCTTTTTACTAGGGTTTTTATCAGCGGATTTTTTGTTTTTGGATTTTTTGACCGATTACCGAGTAGAGCACAGTACTACACTAGTGTGGCATGTGATCGCAAATCACACATCACCAGCAACTGAAATTGCTCACGTCCCGTCCATGCCACACAATGTATTATTCCGCACGTTTTTCTATCTAAATTCAAAATGTTCGTAGAAATCTATATGGTGAATCATCTTTTATAAACATTAAGAGTTGAAAACTGTAAACAGGCTTACTTATAATAAATAATTCTATTTATATTTATATTTTTGTAAAAATCAGTGAGTCAATTTTTAACTTAATAGTATTAATATAAAACTGAAAAAAATAGCACTAAGAAAGTTCCGTTCATAATAGTGCTTGAATTGGAAAAAAATAAAAAGAGGGACGCATTAGTTTAAAAAAAATTAGTGTCCCCCAAAATTTTAATTTTTCATATAACTGTGAGTGATTTTTTTTAAATTAGTAGGGGTACGCTAAAAATATTTAAAAAATAGAAAGGGTACGCCGCGCCGGTATCTACGTGAAAAATTTAAATTCATCGACTCGTCACATCGCGTCACACGCATTTATGTGATGCCGAATCATCTCGATTTGATTCTTCATGTAGATGTGAAGGATCCTACATCTGCTCATTATATTGTAACTATAATATATAATTGCAATGTGTCGTTTAACGTCGTTCTGTCGATTTCGGTTAAGATACGGTTCGACGAACACCTGTTTACACGAATACGAGTATTAAAAATAATAATAATACATTGTTTTCTCTCGTCAGACGTATGTTACTGCAGTGGCAGATCCGACACATGCAATTATTATTACGTTTATTAGTATTTATTTTTTTTTCGTCCTGAAACAACTGTTTTTTTACAAGGCAATATTAACAGGACGATTCTGGCAGGTAGGTTTTTATAATATCGAGTCTGATAAAAACCGTGACTAACAAGAGCGCCTTTTTATAGCGCCACGCCAAATGGGTATAGGTATCAATTAGAAAAAAAAACAAACAACGAAACGCGTGCGCGCTCATACACCGTAATCATAATTATTACGGTTTGAGAGATTTCTCTGTGATAAATGAGGGTGTGTCTTTTACTTTTGCGGACGAAATTGTACATGTACTATGTACACACCTACGCATATATTATATATATATGTATACATACGTGCTTTGTATATCAAATATTGCAGGTAAGGTTTTTTGTTTTATCCAACACAAACGAGTGTGTGGTTGTTTTTTTCTCCTCGAGAGATTTAAATTAATTTTCTCTGTAATTCCACTATACTCGTGAACCTTCTGCTGCAGTGTATAATAATATACAGTACATCCATTAAGCATCCCAACCCTTTTTTTTACCGTAAAAATTTATAAATTTGTTTTTGTGTGTGTGTGTGTGTGTGTGTGTGTGTTCAGGTTTCCTATGATAAAAATTATGTTTTCCGTAACTTTTTTTCGTGTTACCTTAAGGATGTAAAATTGGTAACATTTGTGCGAGTTATTTAATTGTCTCGGTTTAATAATATACGTAGGTATTACAAATATACATCATATAATAAAAATTGAAAAACTCTTGAGGGGAGGGGAGTGGAGGAATTTCCCAGATGCTCCCCTCAAGTACACCACTGCGGGACGCACCCCGTACAATTTTATTCGTGTAGTGTGCGAGGTTAGGGATCTATGACGTGTATATTTTCAACCAGAATTCGTTTCGATTTAGATTCATTCATGACACGCGCACGCTCACACCAATAAACATACGCCCACGCATATACACACGCACGTGATGCAACGGAGACGTGGATTTATGTTGTCGGACGACGACGACGATAATGTCCGATGGGCGGAATGCTCGTGACGGACCCGAGACGTCGGCGGCGGAGGAAATGAGGTATGCACGCGTAAAAAACATAATAATATTATGTTTACGGGCGGCGGCGGTCGTGATCCGCGCTCCGGGCCATCCGCAAGGAATCCGTTGTCGGCGGCGGTGTTGGTGAGAAGACGACACGCGACGGATTCTTCGCCCCGCACTGGCGCCGAGTGATTTTCGTACGCGCTGCGCCCGTCTTCGACTGCGATCATGGGCCACGTCCCCGAGGTGTGTTCATCCGCGTTCACCCGAGTCCACAGCCGCGACAGACACTGTGACCACAATGCGATGGTTATGTAAACCAGCGGTTCCCAGCATTTTTTTTTTTTTTTTTCATGAAACCACCGGAATCCGTGCCCAACCCCATTCGTCGACCCTATTTACTGCCTATCATTTAAAAATAACGTGCCACATCCCATTACGAATAGAGATGATTCAAATGTAAATAAATTAAACATTTTTTCAATTTCTCCGTTGTATTTATTATTTAAATCTTTTTCTTTTCGTTGACTACATTTTCATAACCTGATGATTTTTGAAATCGAAACCGGTCGCTAAGGGGAAAAAAATTATAATACTCGTTATATTATTCATTAAGTTTGTATTATTTATTTATTTTCTATTTTATATGATATAAAGTGCAATAACTATGCATTGATTTTTATTTATTATTTATTTATTTTATTTTATTTTTATATACATATACATGATAGGTTTTTTATTTTATTAAATAAATATGTATATTGTAAAATAACGTGACAATGAGTATTTTACACTCCTTTTAATCCTCGGCTGGGGAATGTGATCGTCACTTGGATAAAACGATTCTGACCGACAAACAGCGCCATTATTGTCAGTTTTATATTACGTGACTATTGAATTAAAAATCGACTCAACTGTTTAAAATACCATATAGAATCAATTTCTAATCAATAAAGTTCACGGGCATAATTTTGAAGTGGAAGGAATATGCATTTGCCTTATTCTACATTTTGATATAACTAATATGGGCCGATTCAAACTCCCACATTTTGGGAAGTTTGATAAGATCAATACTCATTGAGGGGGGGAGGCAAAATCAATCAAATAAACATATTTGCTCCCCCCTTCAATTTTTTTATTCTAATTGCGTCAATATGCCCAATAAATTTAAATAAGGACAAAAAAATTATTTTCTTACTTCACTAGAAACGTCTCTTTTTAAATTTTCTTCGTATCATTATTCATAGAATACTATTTTCAACTTAAAAAAAAAATAAATATTTTGGTTGACTACAAATTACTATTTTATTCATTTTATGCTATTAATATATTATTATGGTTTACACCACAAAAAACTATAACAGTTCTTTTGGAAACATAGTGAAGCATTTTATATATAAAATGTCTTTTATTAATTTTTATTACAAATTCAATTTCTTATAAATTTCATACTTATAACTAGGTACTGTTCATATGCAAAATAACCACGGTTGTAAATTATATCTATAACCATAGTACAGATAACGTATAATTATTATTTTACCATTCCATTTTATTATTCATAAACAATTATTCATCAATTATAAATTTATAAACATAATTCATATTGATTTCTTATCTCATTTTTCATTTTTCATTGAATGTACTAAATATTTCCATCTATTTGTTTACAGGTACTTTTATATTTTATGTTTTGTATTTTATAGCAAACCAATACCTAACACGGGAAAAAAATTCAATGGGTAGGAATATAACCCCAACCTCCCCTCAGCACGCGCCACTGATAGCGTATGACAATAATACAATTTATTAAATAGCTAACTTTACTAACAGGACTTGACATAAATATTGTTGGTATGTATACAGTTTTTACTCACGTGTCCCTCTAATAATCTAGTCGTATACGCATGTACTTACCGTTTTTAGAAAAATTAGACATATTTTAATGCAACAGATACCGACTAAAAGATATTTTCAATGACGTGAATTATTGAATTTCTCCAGAAAATCTCATTTGAGTGCCCGAGGACAACTGGGGATTTCCTCATCTCTTAATTGCCATAAACCCTTAAAATAGAGAATATTTAACTGCAAGCGTCAAAAATACAAACACAACTTGTACTACAGCGCATGACGTGTACCTAGGATTATAATAATTATTATTACTCATGTTGACGTTTACCTTGTGTTGTACAAGGAGATATCAATTAAAACGAAATCAAATTAACTATTTACAACGAGCCGTGTAATTAAACACAAGTCGTCGTTAAAAATTAATTAATGTCAGGCGATTCGTTACACCTTTTCACTTTTGGGTGTTCTGAGTTCAGCGAGCTCAATAATTATTATTATTATTATTATTATTATTATAAATTATAGTACATATCGGTCCACAAGAATGTTCGAGACGTCAGTTGCAGCACCAATGATGATGCATACGATTCGGGCACACGACATAATCATTGTAAGATATTACAATGTGGCCTGTAAGGAGTTCGATTTTTATTTACATCACAAGGGTGGAGGGGAGTACGAATGAGAACAGAATTTTTGATGAAAATCGCGAAGTATTTTATTGAAAATAAAATTTGATGACGACGAATTCCACTTGTAAATAGTCAAATTTATAAAACATTAAAGTATTTTTGTTAAATCGTAGATTAGAGAATACCTATAGATTTTAGAATACTCACGATCTAACACGATGATTGAAAAAACGGGTATATGAAATTGTATTGATCACAATCTGGACTTCAAGAAACTCGTACGATTATTTACCCAAATTGTTTTATTACGCTTTAGTTGATAATATGATAATATGGGACTGTTAACGTATTATTATAACCAGGGCTCGAGACTTCTAGCATTTGCATATTTTTTTATATAACTCTAAGAAATAGCTGAGTCATCTATAAATCTGTTTCATACTAAAAGGAATTCAGCTTTAAAAGTTTTTAGTGCATATTTTTTGCAGAGTTTTTGCGTTTTTTCTGCTTTTTTATAAGTATCATACTATTTTTTGCATATAATTTATATAAAACTACAGTAGGTATATTTTTATCATAGCCTCATAGTTTTTATTCTTTTTTTTTTGTATAAAGAGTTTTTCTAATCGGAAAGTATTTCAGATCAGTACTCGGATATTTTTTAGGTGAAAAATTTTGTTGGTGTAGTATTTTACACGGGTGATTTTTTGAAATTCTCGAAGTTTTTCCAGAAATAACAAAAAACTAAAGAAAATCTGAGCAAAAATTATAAAATATGCCGTAAACTAGATTTTTTATTAAACTAGACTAAAATAATAATAATAGTATCTACTGGAAACTTGAATTTATTAGGTAATCAATTATCAAAAACAAAGTAGTACCTACAATATTTTAGAAATATCATAATTTTTTCTAAAAAAAAATTAAATTCATTATTACAAGTTTAAAATATTCTTACAATCTTACACCACGTATATTTGAGATTGGGATAATTTGACCCCGTGATAATTTGATCTGTTTTGGGGACATTTTGATCCAGTTTAAATACTCAAAATATTGTAAATTCAAAAAAATGTTGCTTTTCAACATTTTGAAGTTCCCATGTAATGTCGACACAACAAATGAAGTTTCTAACTAAATGAGACTCAAACGAATGCATTTTCAAAATATGATAATTCAAATGTAGTCGATTCATGTAGTTCATTCAAATTTTTGCTTTTATCTCCTATTTATATTTTTAGACCACCCCCCAAATTTTATTTTCAGTTATGGCCTTGATGATTATGTGCGTCCGTGCGTGTATAAAATACATTTAATTTTACAATGATAAAATATACATAAAACAACGATATAATCCGTACCACGGCGATGAAACAGTTTGTCATAAAATGCCACCACGACGACGACGCGGCATATTATCTAAAAAGACCAATGTTTCATATTATTATTATTATTATTATTATATCATGTATACGAATTCCAGAACACTGTAAACATTAATATAATATTATTCGATGCAATGTAACTTTTATGAGTTTTGTGTAATGCCACGTATTTTTTTTTCTTTTTAATAGCACGCGCTATAACCTATACACATATCATAATAATAATAATAATAATAATAATAATAAAGTTCCGGTGCTCATCACATTTTAAAGCCCCCAATAAAAATACTGCCTATCTATATTGTGTAAAATTCGAAAAAATTATTCACAATAAAATTAAATACCACTGACTCGTGTAATAATAATAGATTGTGTCGTTATTTCAAATAGCTATTATTTTAAATTAATCGATAAAACGTACTTATCAAAATATGAACCTATTAAGTGTATACATGATGATTTTTTAAAGTTACCTAATCTGCTCGGTTCAGCTGTTAAAATGCGTTTATAATGTACGTTTATAATTGACGTGATTATTAACGCATGATTGAATCACTAATAAAACTGACCTTTTTGTAATAAATCTGTTTTATATTTTTTTCTTTGTCAGTTATTATAAAGATGATTTTACTCCCATTTTTTAACGGACCAATAGTTTTAGAAACAGAAAAGTTCAGTTAAGAGAGTATAGTGAAGTACTGAAGTAGTGATCTCTCGTAGGAAAGGTACACCAAACACCGGTAAACATCACTTACACTGGCGCAGTGCTTTCATCTTTAAATGCTTATATTTCTCTTGCAATATTAGTCCCATAATAAACAATTGAGTGGATGCACCATGGATATTAAAGTTGGATACTCTTCGTGAGTTTCGTGAATAATTATGAATGAAACGATTCATAATTTCTTCAATAAAACGATTATGAGCGAGTGCTTGACTTATGGAAGGACGTGAGGGGACGGCGCGGCGTAATGATGAATAAAACGAGACATACTTTGCACCATGGGTATTCTTCGGTCCTCGGGTTGGACTTGGTGTGTGTTTACTATTTTTCATGCATAAAAATATATAGGATATGATTCACTAAGCATTCTCACCCCCTTTTTTGAACGTAAAAAAACTTGGAATTTTTCATTTTGGTCATTTTTCTATGAATTTTGATGTATTAAAATCAAAATTCGAATGAATAGTTTTTGAATCATTCAAATTTAAGTATAAAATATAGTATTCTCTTGGACACATATTTTAGTTACCAACGTATTTCGTAATTATTATAAAATCTATGATTTTACAAGTAAACACCTAATTATTTCGCAATATTGTAAAATATCTCGTAACTACTCGTACGAATTTTGGTATCAATACATCAGAATCCACAGAAAAATGATATGAATAAAATTCCATAGTTAACATAAGAAGGGGAGGGCGCTGCTATTTGTACAAAAAAAGTTTGTATCACTACAGGACATTCTTAAAGTGACATGAGAAAAAAAATTAATGGAAAACACAGTTTTTATAGTAAATTGAACATTAAGAAAAATCCAAATTTTTCCATTTTTACGGCCAAATAGGAGGTGAGCTCACCCCTTATATTGAGTATGTTTAGTGAATCACCCTTTTTGCATGCTCACCCCCAAATGGCACCCACCCCTATTTTAACTTCAGAATTTAATTTAGGTCATTTTCCTGTGAATTTTGATCTATTGAAATCAAAATTCGAACAAGTGATTTTTGAGTCATTCTTTTATGTATTAAGGATAATATAGCTTCTTAAGTACTCTATGTTACCTATAGGCTATATTTTATACATTGTAATTCTCATTATAGTTATGCATTTCTAATAGTCATGAAGCTACGCAATTAAGTTTTAATCAAGAACACTTGCCAAAACGTTCTTATTCTATATTTTTCTACACACAAATATCCTGCTCATAATAATTTGTATGACAGCTAAAATCCAATTAGTAACCTTTTTGTTTATGAGTGAAAATAAGTAATAATTACTTACCTAATCTTATATATGGGTGTATGGGCTGAATATCATTATTTGTATTTGTCATTCAACAATGCCACTGAGATCACCAAAAGTCGATTGTAAAAATATTCTATTAGTCATGTAAAGATGATATAACGCAATTATTGGTTAAATATAATAGTAATATGATAATGGAATGATTAATCGTGTTTGTGTCGTCGACCGTCGTTATTGAAAATGTGAATAGATGTATTGTATGTAAGTAAGTGCCTGTACTAATTATACTATTATGAACTTGTAAAAATTGTGAAAACGGTTATTAGCAGATAAAATAAGTCCCCTAGGAAGTGTTTGGCGCCAGTCCGCGACAGTAATGTACAGCCTTTAGGGCACTCATAAAGAGGACATTATTTGAACTCCACTTCGCATACATAATCAATCCTTATAATAAAACACCTTGATATCAGCTGATATTGTAATACATGATATATACTAAAGTCTCTAGAAGTCCAATAATCAGTACTATTCGATCCGGTAATATTTTGCTTATAAAATGATTTCGATTGTACATAATGAATTTACACAATATAGGATGTATTGTATGAGTATTGAGTAATTAAATATAAATATAAGTAATTCTGATAATTCTGTTAACAAGATATTATATTGTTTCCTTTTTGAAAAGAAAACCGTTATTTCAGCCAATAGGTGTTTTAACAAATCACTTTTTTTAAATATAGTTTAATTTAAATTTTACTTTTCCCGTTGTTTTACCTACTATTTTTACGGTACTGAGTAATTAATTATTTTTAACTTTTAACTCGAGACACAATGTTTAATTATTATAGAACATTGTGAAACATTACAGAACACCACGGATGTTCTTCGGTCCTCGGGTCAGATACTTTTGAAGGGTGTGTATAATTTTAAAGAAACGATAAATCATTTCTTCAATAAGACGATTCAGAACGAAAGAAGTTAATAATATAAAGAACAATAATAGTCGTCATTTTCAACACACTCACCAAGAGTATCTAACACGAAGAGCGAAGAATATCCTTGTTGTGAAGTATGTCCGGCTTTCTTGTCTATACTTTACTTTACATTTTCAAAATTTTCTTGCGCCAAAATGTTTCTCATATTATTGTCTATCTATGTTTAAATTTTCATAAAATTCGGATCAAAAAAGGCTTGACATATTTCGTCCATGGATATATTTCACTTTTCGGGTGGGATATCCTTGGTGGCTCGATTAAATTTTAAAGAAATAATAAATTATTTCTTCAATAAAACGATTCTGAGCTAAGGTTCAGTGATTATGCAGTAACCACCGAACCACGTAACAATAATACTACATTACCTTGGGTACTTATGCTTATCATGATTACCACACGGATTTTATGGCGGGGAGTAATCATGATAGTCATAGTAACCATGGCAACCATAGAAATCGTGGTTGTCGTGGTTACCAATAATGGGGTCAAGTATTAACCCTTGAAATAATACGAATTTTGAGAAATGCTAAGTATAAAATACCATCTAGAGCCGATGCTTGTATCAAGAAGTGGCAGATCAAGGCTCCAGAATCAATATTTCTATACAAAAAAGTGTTTACAGAACGGGGAAAAAAATAAACATCATTGTAAATTCATTCGCTTCACTCAGAATCTAAAATGATGGTTTCCAAGTTTTTTTTGTTAAATTTTTGGTAGTTTTTTCAAAAAAAAAAAAAATTGAAGAATTGAGAAATTCAAAAAATGACGCCTTAACATTACCAATTAGAGACAAATCCAGTTTCAAAAAGTTACTGATCGAAACTTTAGGCCGAGTAGATATCTATACGAAAAAGTGTATACAGAAAAAAAAATATCATTGTAAAAATATTAGCTTCTTCACTTTGTTCAGAATCTTAAAGTACTGAGATGATTGAAATATGACCTTTTTAATGGCCAGCTAGTCAGCTGGGTGTAATTTTGGATCTATAGAGATACTGATTGAAACTTTTGGACAAGTACCTATATCTATACGAAAAAAATAAAAAATAAATAAACATCATTATAAAATCATAAGCTACTTCGCTTCGTTCAAAATTTAAAAAAATAAACATCATTGGAATATCATATGCTTGGCTTGGCTCAGAATCTAAAAATGTGATGCCCCTTAAATCATAAGTATCTCATCAGCATTATATAAATCATTTCATATATCATCAATTAAGTGATATAACAGGCACAAAAAAAGAACGCAAATTTCTTTCATTTTTCCGGGGCTAGTATATTATACCGTAACTGTCTGGTGTAAATTTCAGTTCATCACACCCCGATTAATTAATTTGCCCTTGGATGGAAGGGTGTAGTAAAATATTTACTTTTTCCGAATTGCACTAATGTAAATGCTAATGGGCTTTCGTTTTAAAAAAAATTCCGAAAAAATCCCAGCATTTTAAAAAAGCCGGACATACTTCGCACGACGGGTGGTATTCTCTTGACGGGCGTATTAAATTTTAAAGAAACGATAAATCATTTCTTCAGTAAAACGATTCTGAACGAAGAAAGTTAATAATATAAGAA
>JAIPRM010013025.1:0-11708 GCA_025469315.1 Stegophylla sp. TES_Ste_2020 | reverse complement strand
TTTTTTCAAAAAAAAAAAAAAAAAAAAATGAAGAATTGAGAAATTCAAAAAATGACCTCTTTAAAGTACCATCCGGTTTCAAAAAGTTACTGATCAAAACTTTTGGACAATTATTTCCATACGAAAAGTTGTACACAGAAAAAAAAAATAAACATCATTGTAAAAACACTAGCTTCTTCATTTCGTTCAGAATCTAAAAAGATATGTTTATGATAAGACCAGCAAACGATTCAGTGTTAATAACGTTAATCTGGATAGAATCTTAGGAGATTATATTAAATTAAAGGGATCGGAATTTGTATGTGATCTACAACTGCTATAACACGTATGGCAGCGTAATACCTGCTGTTCTTGTGTAAGAAGTAAACGTTTTTGTCTCTATACATTTTCATAATACTTATGATAATAATGCAGTGCACCAAATGTTTTCGGTAGGATATTAGTGCTCCACGCTAAACATGTTCGTTTTTTAATCGCATTCAATAAAATAATATAATTTGTCCTAAGGAACAGTAGAATAATTTGCCATATATCGTAATTAATTTGAATTTCACCTTTGTATATTTGAAAAACCAACATCCATATAATCGCATGGCCATATCTAGCAAAATTTTCCCTTTTCCTTAGGGGGATGGAATCGAACCAATAACAATATTTTTTTTTTAATTGAAACTTTCATATTTTGCTAATTATTAATCATTTAGTAAATTTTCAAACTTAAGATAAGAATTTTTCAAAACATTTCTGGAGTTTAAAGTACTCACCAAGTCCGACTAACACTAATAATGTGAAATGTGTCCGGTTTTTTAAACATCATTTCGCATTATTATTTTATATGAAACATTTTTTTTTTTTGTAAGTCATAAGCTATTGTTTTATGAATTTAAAAAATGAAATAATCTATGAAAATACTTGAACGTAAAGCTTAGTATAATTGTATATATTAATTTTAATAAAACATTTATCACACAACAATTAAATCAAAAGCAAATCTTATTTTTATAAAAACATATTTATATATGTTTTCTAAAATTCTGAAAGGAGATTGATCCACTAAACTCTCCTTTGTTTACACACTTACGAAACATGTTCAATTTATTGTTTTTAGAGCTAAAAACTGTATACAAACTTACGTCTTATATATTTACATTTTTGTTGAAATCATTTAATATAGTAATTGTTAGTCGTGAGTTGTTTTTACCTCCTTCAAAATATGAAAAATTAACCGTTTTCACGAATAGTCAATTAGACACTAACTATCCTGATATAAACTCTTCCAAAAGTAATATTTATTAAATCTTAAAAATGTCAAGAATACCTTATCATAGACAAATTTCGGATAAAAGGAAAATATATAATAATAAAACTTTAAAACATACTTAATATAGAACTGAAAATATTTATAATTGATTGTTGTCTTCAATTAATTGAAGCTTCGCTCAAAATCGTTTTATTGAAGAAATCGTTTCATCAAAATTCAACACACGAAATGTGTGTGGCTTTTTTTCTGCTCATAAATTATATATTAATTGAAATTAGGGGTACAGCTAATTAAATTGAACCCAATTATTGATTTAAACAAGCAAAAAAGTTAACGAAAAATCGGAAAATATATAACTACTCCGGGGCACAAAATGTCTTAAATTCATTTTATAAAATTAAAATATTCTACGATAGCAATCGTAACCAAAATAAAATTATAAACGTTATTAACTGTGAAATTTTAATTTTATTCAGAGTGATTTTCCCTAAGCATTTGCTTAGGAACAATATAATTTAACATATTATATTGTAGATGTTTTTTATTTAAAAATTGGCGTGCGTTCAAACGTCATTATGCATATTTTATTACTTTTTCTACTAGATTTGGCATTGTGAAGAGTACCTCATAGTAATGTACGAATAGAATTCAACACTTTTCCGGGAACAAAATATGTATAATGCAAGTATAGTCGTCAGTCCGTAATATACTATATAATACTCGTCTACTGACACATGATAATAATATAATAATAATATGTTTACGTTTCAGTGTTGCTGCGGTAAAGCGGAAAATACTTTTCCTGGAAGTATCTGTGGTACGTCGGATCGAGATAGAATTATAATTATAATTATTTTTTTTTGTTTAATATACATATTTACTACGATCGGTCGTACCTAATAACGTAGTCTGACAATAAATGCTCGTGGACCAAATAAAAAAAATAAAGAAGTAAAACAATACTCTCACAATTCCGCAATGTAATTTATACGATATAGAACTCGATTTGTGTAGGCGATCATTGTTTAACGGCAAACAAATGCAAAATCCGAATAATTCAGTCACAAATTTGCATTGGACATGAATGCACAAAATATAATTCCGACAATGACGCCATGTGAACTATGCGGTTTGTCCATAACGCCACGAAGAGTTTTCTGTCCTACATGTAAGACTTTCCCTCCCACCCCCCACCCCCGTTACATAAGTCACTAAAACTTTCATATTGCTCAGGATTCATAAGTATGTTACAAGCCATATTTATGGTACAAACGTAGTCTATTGACTTTTTTACTGACATTATTTTAACAGCTAAATTTGTACTTGAATAGATGGACCATCATAATAAATACATTATCACAAGATATGTAGGGCAATCACTGTCAGTATGATATTTAGTATATTTCAACAACTTGATAGCAAAATAATCCATTTCGATATAGTTATTCGTAAAAATGATCAACTTTGACATGTTTTCAATTTTAAAGCCCTTATCATTAAAAGTTTACGGAACTGTTTTTAACGAAAACGTAAATATAGATAGAGCTATACATAAGTAAGCTCTTACAAAATGTCAAACCCTATTAAAACAATAAATTGTAAATATTTTGAAATAACAACGATAATAGGATAACCGGATAAATTTATGTAACATTAGTTTTTGGTAGAAAACTGTATTCACATTATAGTACTTTAAAGAAAACATTAATTGAAAATCTCAATAATTTTGATAAGTTCCAGGAAAAACTATCGAAAATTAGTAAAAATGGCAAAATATGCAGTAAACTAAATTTTAATTTATCGATTTTAGTAAATTTTCCGTAACTTCACTTTCATAGTACTAGACATTTGAAATGTTCACTTATAATAGCAATAGTAGTGTGATACAAAATGAAAAAAGTGACCAAATTCGGCCTTAATAATTGTTTAAGTATTGGTTTTATTATTTATAAACTATGATGATTGTGTTTATGGGGTAATTCATGTTTACGTATTAATAAATTTTATTAATAAACAGTTACATACTATTCAGTGTATATAATAACACTACAATATTAACCAATAAAATTAATTATTTTATTTATTTAATTATCGAACCTTGATGATGCTCATATTTGGACATATAATATATAATAATTTAGGTGGATATAAAATGTCATTAATGTGCGACTAATGATTTACGAATTTCACTCACTCTGTATAACATTGTACTGAGCTTTTCGAGTTGTTATAGTTTAGTTTTAAGATGAAGCATACGTGAAAATTTATATCTTCTTTATATTATTAACTTTCTTCGTTCAGAATCGTATTATTGAAAAAATTATTTATCTTTTCTTTAAAATTCAATACACCCGTCAAGAGTATCCCACACGAGGTGCGAAAAATACCCCGACGAGTGAAGTACACACTCTTTTTTTAAGCACCCAAAATTTGGATTAGACTTAAAAACTATCAATTATTGATCCAAACTTTATGAAAATTTACACATAGATAATCAAAAATATAAGAAACATTTTGGCGCATGAAAATTTTGGAAATGCGAGAAAAAAAATTAGGGAATTTTTCTTACATTTTTTTTCTCATTCATTATTTTTTCTTTTTCTTTATTTACTAGTTAAAAAAATAATTAAAGTAAATTAAAGGGAAGTATAGACAAGTGAGCTGGACATACTTCGCACCACAGATATTCTTCGCTCTTCGGGTCAGATACTTTTGGTGAGTGTGTTAAAAATTACCACTATTATTATTCTTTGTATTATTAACTTTCTTCGTTCAGAATCATTTTATTAAATTAATCATCATTCATTTCTTTAAAATTCTACACACCCACAAAGTATACATTAAAATATAATACTAACATTTTTTTTTTATTAATATTTTCAATAAAATAACATTTTAGTAAAAAGAATTAATTTTCTTAAACAAAATAAATGCTCTATTTCACAATATTTTGCGCCCTAATCTTATCTACACCCTTTGCAGTCACCTATGTGACCTCTAGTTACGACATTGTTCTCAGTGACGTAATCGTGAAAAATAAGAGTACCAAAATTGATCCTTGAAGACTGAAAATCAAATATAAAGAGTATGAATATTGGTACTCAAAGAGAGTGGAACAAATTAAATTAAAAACCTAAATCCTTGGATGCAAACTACGTGAGTAGTTACTCGTGGTAGTCAACTTGTTGAGAGTACACGATGAAAATGAAATATAAACTTCTTGAAATATATTTCTAACGGCCCTGAAAAATCTCAACATTAGATAGAAGATATATATTTATTATTATTATTAGATAGAGATAGAATAAGAGCTCAAATGACTGTTAATTCAACAATTTATAGATTTATTTCGTAATTATTTCACAATATTCAATTTATTGTATTTAGGATTAGAAATATTGTGCAAATTGACCGACATAAAGGTTTATATATATTATTTTAACTTTTTTTGTTGAAATCAAATAAGTCAATTTTTAATTATAAGTGCTTTAAATTTAAAAAAAACAGCTTGGTTGATCATTTTCAGTACTAATTTAATGGGCAGGAGATTATTGTTATTATAACTTACTTCAAAGGTAATATTTTTTTATTTTTTAAACTTTGAAAAAGTCAACAAAATTTAATAGATGATTTTCGATAGAACCAGGAACAGATCCAGTCTACATTAACGGGAGAGGCGGGAGTATCGTCAATCCAAACAAATTGTACTATAATATATCAATGAATGATAATTAATTAATATATATAGGTATATTTACAGAAACGCAGAAGTTTTACATAAAAAAAAAAAAAAAAAAACATTTTTGGTAATCTTAACTTTGCAATTCGAAATTTCAATTTTGCGACTTCAAATGTTGACTTTGCAACTCAAAATTCCAAAATTTCAAATTGAAATTTTGCCTTGGCTATTTTTTTAATCATATATAGAAGTTACGATTCATCAATAAACAACACTCAAAATTTTGAATGACCAAGTCGAAAATATTAAATTGATAAGTCGAACAGTTCAAGTTACAAAATTGTAATTTTTATTAAATTTTCATAAAGTTTAGATTAAAAAAAAAAAAAAAAAACAGTTTCCGAAGCGTTTCTGTGAATTTTGTGTTGTACTTCCTAAATTTTGAGAAAACTATTGAGAATTTAAAAATAAATACAATCTAGAGACAAATTGAGATTCAAAAAGTTTCTGATCGAAACTTTTGGACAAGTATTTCTATTCGAAAAAATGTTTACAGAATTAAAATATTTATATAATATCATTGTAAAAACACTAGCTTCTTCGTCCCACTCAGAATTTAAGATTAAAAGAAAACATAATTGAAAAAGCACACGTTACTTTCCTCCGCTCAAAATTTAATATGAAGAAAATATCCATCGTGAATAATATGAAATTAATTTAAGTTAACCTATAAAAATTAAATGAAACGTATCATGTTACGTGTAATGTCGATGCCAGTAGTGTACGCAGTATATTTTAATTGACTCGTAGTAAAGTTACTAATAGAGTAAAATACAATAATGTATCTACCAAATAATAAAATTAAATTATATAAACCTAATATTTTATTGGCAGCTATCTGCTTTCTATTACAACATTTTATTTACATTTTAGATACTCGAGGACATAAAGTGGTAAGTGGTAAAGTAAAGTATAGGCAAGAAAGCTGGACAAACTTAATATTACGGATATTCTTCGCTCTTCGAGTCAGATACTCTTAGTGGGTTTGTTGAAAATGACAACAATTAATGTTCTATATATTATTAACTTCTTTCGTTTAGAATCGTCTAATTGAAGAAATGATTTGTCGTTTCTTTAATATTCAGCACACCCATCAAAAGTATCTGAGTATCTGACCCGAGGAACGAAGAATATCCGTGGTGCGTAATATGTCCTGCTTCCTTGTCTATACTTTTTTTTCATTAATTTATTTTTCTATTTGCTTTTATACTAACCATAAAATATTTTTTTAAATGTAATTTACTTTAATTAAATCATAAAATCGTTAAAGGGAGACGAGTATATAAAGAATACACATAAATTTAACCTGTATACCATTCATTCTTCGATGTCAGATTCCACTTTTCGTTCTTTTCTAGGAATCGTGTGATGAGTATTCTTAGAATTATTCCTGGAGTTTTCTTTTTAATTCCACAGTGGATCCAAATAGACTTTTCTCTCCTTTCCGGAAATCCGATACTCGACTATTCCAAATTTATGTTTCCGTACATCACCTGCGTTTCGTGTAAATATAGCCTAAAATGAAAATTCGGCAGAAATAATAAATACACTCTCTGTAATGAATATTGTCATTACTTAAAATCAACGTCCATGGCTTAAATTTTTTCTAAGAAATCGTACAGTAGTTGCTTACTACAGATATATATTACGGATATTCGTTCTATATTAGGTAAAAGATCAGCAATAAGAAAGTTGTTTTGGTCGCACACTGGAAGACAAAAGGAAACAAAAATAATAAAACTAAATTTATTATTAAAAACCTGAGAAATTAAATTCAGAGGAAAAACTTTAATTTTCTAGTAAGGTTTTTTTTTTTTTTTTTTTGACAGTTCGTTTACCACTTTTCAAATTGTTAGTGGCGGCACCTTTCCACGAGCCGCTACTAACATTTTTGGACTTAAAAGTAAAGTGAAAAAAAAAATAATAATAATAAATATAGCATTATACATATTTTAAGAGTAATATTTCCGTCAAGTTTCGAATGAATGCAGCTATATAAGAAATACCTTTGTGTCATTGTATAGCGTAAATAATTGTTCGCTATTTTAAGGCAATTGTCGGTTTATTAATTATTTTTTTTTATTCGCTGTTGTTGAAAAAACTACTTCTGTCTGATTGTTAATTTTTTATAACTGTACCGGGTAAATTGTTGAAGGAGAAGTGAAACCCATTGACAGCACGAATAACTATCATAATATGACATGTAACGCCTCGTGTCACCTGTATTTCCCTTGAGGTTGACAAATAGAATAAGGCGAATTAAATATATTATTTTCGTGGTTCAAATATTACTGCGTATGAAAGAAATAAGAACTTATAGACGCAAACGGATGAAAAAACCCAGGATCCACACAAAATAATACATATATAACGATTGATGGTGACTGCCGATATTTATGATCGATCATGTTACACTTATTTCAAATTAATTTATCTGAAACTATTAATATTAAACGGCAACGGATTGTTTTAACACTCTAACGGTGCTAAGTAATATTAAATTGAGACTATTTGGATACCCAGAGTAGTGTTTCTCAAAATTTAGACACAACGGATCACTAATTCACAGATTTATTAATAAAATAAATACATTGTAATAATATTTGTATATATTTGTATACTTATGACAATTACTACTGACTGGGAAAATGTTCAAAAATTGTGGAATTGAGTTTTAATACTTTTTATAAAATAAATCGAGTCATATCCTTAGTGAATACTGCATATTAAGTAATTTAAATGTGTGAAATGCGTTATGACAAAAATGTAATGTTCAAACCAATCGTAAGTATATGTACCTACTAAAATGATTATTTCTTCTTGAACTTTAGCTACATAGGCGCAATTAGATTCCCTTAAAAATTAGCCATAGCCTACTCCCTAGATTTTTTGAAAATTGCATAGTTAATACATTTTAATCTAAATTTAATCTAATTAAGCTAAATCAATCAAATAAACATATTAGCCCATAAAAATGTTTTCCAACTTGCAATAATTCTTTAGTAAAACATACCTGTCATACCTGAGCACCATATTATAAACTTTGGAGTTTATGTCCATTATTATTTGTTAAGAAAATATGGAGTCAACATTAGCAACTGTAAAATTCTTAATACGATAAATACTATGCACAAAATATGTAGTACCATGGAAAAACGGTATTAATGTAATATCCAAAATTTTTAGTGTTGCAGTTGTAGTTTCATATCTCAAAGAACCTAGGAAAGAACTTTGTGATAATTCAAATAAAATATATTGATATTCTATAACTACTTTTAAACAAGTTTAAATTTCAAAAAAAAAAATATTAATAAAATAATAATAATAACTAGAAAAAAATAAGTGATTTTTATCTCTTTTTTTTAATACTAACTTTGTACATTTTTAGTATTAGGAGGGCCGTAGTGTACTGGTGTAGGTGTAATAACTATAATAACTGTGTACACAAATTAATTACAATTACATTTACGTATGGAACACTACTTACTTCCATGTGCAATTATGAGATATTATATCTAATTATTCAACTATCTGTTACATGGTGTCATTCATATTTCCCAAGAATACTAAATTTCGCTACACAACGTCTCATTTTTTTGTAATAAAATTATGTAAAACTGTTTTTCAAATACAACAATTTTCGTGAGCCACCTATAATCGCCTGTTGGGAAACACTGACTTAGGTTATCAAGACAAACCAGGATATTTCAATTGACCTACAATTATTGATCCGGATGTTATTTTTAAGGAATGACATTAATAGACAATCATCTGTTTATTTTTCAAGTTTTAAAATGTAAATTACAATTTTTAAATAAATATAGGTATTCTCAAAATATTTAGATTTTATGGCATAAAATAGTTATTTTGTATAAATGTAATATGTAAATTGTAAAGTTATAAGCTTTTTTTATTAGTCGTATGATTTGTTTAAAAAAATATATAAATAAAATATTTATATGAATAACTATTTTATATTGAGTATTAATTTATACCCATTTCAAAAATTCCATCAAATTTCAGATGTAATATAAATTTGTGAGTATTGAATTTGAAAAATACTGATATTCAACTAGTCTTCAAACAATTCAAAGAGATCATAAAATGTTTTCAAAAATCTAAAAGGTACAGGGTTAAAACAATTAAATGCTAACTACTCTCGTCATTATAAGAATGGACATTGAATCTGACCTAAAAAAAAAAAAAAGAAGAATATGCTTATAAAATAAATCAGTGGCTACAGTACTTTAAAAACTCACAATACACACATACACACACACACAGGTGTAAATTGGATAATTTTAAAGGGGAGAGGTAAACTTGATTTTTTGTAGATAACCAATGTAGTTTATATGTTAAGTCTAATTCAATAACGTATTTTCAACTTTTATTTTTAGGAGGGGGGGTGTACAATGACTACAACAGTAAGATAGTTAATAAATCATAATCAACAAAAAATTAACTAAATAGTCAATTCTTATTATTTATTATTATTATTTTTTATGTTAATTTTTTAAAAGATTAAGATTTAAGATTGTTAATCTATTAATCTTTTTTATACTTTTATGTTAATCTTTTAAAATTTTATACTTTTCTTAAAAATTTAAAACGCCCTTTCAATAATCTTACAAAATTTCAAGTGGGCATTGTCCAGTTTAATTTTATGTGGGGGGAAGTTGCTCCCTTTTTCCCCTCCCAGTTTACGTCTATGCACACACACACACACACACACTCACACACACATACATATATTAATCCTTCTAGGATCACAACTTTTTTTTAACGTAAAAATGCAAAAATTTGAATTTATGTTTTTAGAACGCTCAAGTTGCTATAAAAATTACGGTTTCTATAATTTTTTTTTTTTTTCGTGTCACCTTAAGGATGTCATATGGCAGTACAAACATTATTTTTAGTTTCCGAGTGAAGCGAAAAAGCTAGTGTTTTTACAACTATGTCTATTTTTTCTTTTTCTGTTTTCACAATTTTTCATATAATTATCTAAAAGTTTTGACAAAATTTTTTTTCGGATTACAATTCACTTTTAAATGGTATTTTTAAGGAATCATTTTTCAAATTTCTCAATAGTTTTCCCGACATTTTGGAATAACAACTCGAAATTTGACAAAAATGTCTCGGTGGCTATCTTTTTTTAATCCAAACTTTTTGAAAATTTAAATATAAGTAAATAATAAAATAAGAAATGTTTTAGCGCAAGGAAATTTTGAAAATGCGAAAAACACTTTTTCTCATCAAAACGTTTTTTTCCTGTTCTCAGTTAATAGCGGCCTATAAAACTGGCTGAGTAAAAAATATTCTTTTTGTTATATTAATTTACTTCAAACAAAATGTTTAAGAAAAATTGTCTTACATAAACTGAAATTCAATATTGTTGTATTGAAGAAATGATTTATCGTTTCTTTAAAATTGTACACACCACCAAGAAGTAAAACAACACCCATGATGTATTATTATATGTTTGGTTTTTTTTTTTAACTGTCATTTGAACTCCCTATTTTAACTATGAAATTTTATTCGGGAATTTTTTTTAAAAATTTTGATGTATTGAAATTAAAATTTTATTCGAACAAGTAGTTTTTGTATTACTCAAATGTAAATATTAAGGATAATATTATAGTTTCTTGGACACATAATATTTAGTTACTTACGCAGTACGTAATTATTATAAATCTACACAATTAACCATAAATCAGAAAAATTTAACCAAAACGTAGATTCATAATTATTATAAATTATCCATAATTATTATGAGTATAATAATGTGCACTTGCGTAATATATTGTGTACCTACAATGTTCCTAAAAAGCTATATTATCCTTAATACTTAAATTAGAATAATTCAAAAACTACTAGATCGAGTTTTGATTTCAATACATCAAAATTTATACTAATATAACTTGAATTAAATTCCGGTGTTAAAATAGAGGGTTTTCTTTTGAAAAAAAAAAAATGTTTGTACATAGATCATACTTATGTTGACATAAAAAAAAGATTTAGAAAACATAAATTTTATAGATGTTTGAAAATTGTAAAAAAAAAATCAATTTTTGCATGGCCTAGACATTGGGAAAGCATTATTAATAAATCATCCAACATGTATATGGTATATACATGAGGCACTGACGACCTCGTCCAGAATTAGATCGACTTTCGAGAGAAAATTAAAAAAACTAATCATCAATTCTCATTTTTTTTTAGATTCTGAATGAAGTGAAGAAGCTAGTGTTTTTAAAATGATGTCAATTTTTTTTTTATTTTTTTTTTAATTCTGAACGAAGTGAAGAAGCTTATGATTTTACAATGATGTTTATTTTTTTTTCACTTTCTGTGAACACTTTTTCGTATAGAAATACTTGTGCGAAAGTATCGATCAGTATCTCTATAGAACTGGAATCACACCCAGATGGTACTTTAAAGAGGTCATTTTTCCAATTTCTCTATACTTTTTCCAAGCGCGGTGAAAATATGTCGAAAAATTAACAAAAAACGGCAAAATATGCAGTTACCGGCATTTTCGTAAAATTGAAAATTTCTTTTTACCATAACTTCTACAATAATGAAGCTAGAAACTTGAAACATTCACCAACTACTAAAAACGGTGAAAAAAAATTTTTCTAACAATATCAAAATGATTTGGTCAATTTTGAGTTAAGTACGGCATTTTGAAAATTTCGGAAATATCTCGTT
>JAIPRM010013024.1:0-11713 GCA_025469315.1 Stegophylla sp. TES_Ste_2020 | reverse complement strand
TCTATACGAAAAAGTGTTAACAGAAAAAAAAAATAAAAAAAAAAAATAAACATCATTGTAAAAACACTAGCTTCTTCACTTTGTTCAGAATCTAAAAAAGGACGTAATCGAGTAAGATACTCTTGTAGTCTTGTGGGTGTATTGAATTTTAAATAAATAATAAATAATTTCTTCAATATGACGATGCTGAGCAGAGTTTCAGTTTATTCAATACAATTTTATTTAAAAATTATAAAGTTTTTTACTATAACAAAAAATTTGCTAGACCAATTTTATATTTAACTATTAACTGAGAAAAGTAAAAAAAAAAAAAATGTGACGAAAAAAAGATAGTTAGAAATAATTTCCAAAACTTTTTTCTCATATTTTCAAAATTTCCTTGCACAAAAATATATTTACTAACCTATATATATTTAAATTTTCATAAAGTCTGGTTTAAATTTTCAATAAAGATGTTTCCGAGATTTTTCTGTCAAATTTTGGTGGTTTTCTCAAATTTTAAGAAAACTATTGAGAATTTTTAAAAATGATCTCTTAAAAGTACAATCTAAAAGTGAATTGTGATTTAAAAAGTTGCTGTTTAAAACTTTTGGACAAGTATTTCTATAATTGAACGTGTACAAAAAAAAAAAAAATAAATAAATAAATAAACATTATTGTAAAACATCAGCTTATTCACTCTTCTCAGAATCTAAAATTTCTGAATTTATAGAAAAAAAATTATAATTTTTCTAAATCTGGTATGGGTTAGGTTAGTATACGTATATGTACTTAAACTATATGTTCATAATACGGTGTTTTTTCATTACGCCCATGGGGAAACTATTGAAAATATAAAATTTATTTCTTTACATTTATCGCCTAGTAGATGCAATTCCGATCTTTTGTGGGGTTGTTTGTAAAATACAACAGTTCAATAAACAGCATTACGCCCCTAAATTCAAAGCACCCTTAGCAACCGCCCATTTTTTCGACACATAGTCGTGAAACTGATTAAAAGTTCAATAATATTGATTTCAAAATATATGTGTTTATACATTATAATAATTATAGTACGTCGTTTTGATATTAAAATTTTAAAATACATAAAACGACAAGTCTTTGTATTAATTATTTGATTAAAAATTGCTATACCATATCATAATGTTATGAAATGGTAATTTATACTTTTTATTGTGAGACGTAAAATAGCTGCGAGTATATTACACAACGCATATTATGGAATAAAATAATGAAAATAGTTGAAAAGAAAACGTTCAGAAAAAAATCTGACAGAAATATTAAAAGTTTAGTCTCGTGAATCATTGCAAACATTATTATTTGTAATTTAATATATATTTATAGCTTTGAGCTCGTTTTAAAAGCCACATTTATAATCGAATATAAACGTATACCTAATATAAAATTATAAATTTTAGAAACGAGATACGAAATAAATCATTAATATGCAAAAAACATAATATATTACTCTTACACTCATATGCTTGATATTACGTGAAATTTGGTTTTTACAGAAAAATATTCACTTACCTGACTGGGCACGATTTGTTTTTCTGACGTTTGTAGATCGCGATTGTTATACTTAGAACTATTTGATTATTTCAAACAATCGAAGTCACAAGAAAATAGTCGATTAAATGATTCTCAAGCATTAATTACAGATAAATCGTTAATGGATTATTCGCGATTACGATTGATTGAATGCTATTAGAAAAATCGGTAAATAACGAATGTTTTGGTCGATTAATCGATTATTACTATCGAATAATCACTTTTAATTAACTATCAAGGATTCAGAGGCGTTATAGATGAATTGCCGATCATTAGATAATTTCTTATATTTAACAATCGGTTGTGAGTTATGGCTAGGAACAGTACTAAAAATATATTACGCATCCTGCGCGCAAACCAAAGTCAATTCTGACATTTTCTGTTTTTGGTTTTATCCTTTTTATTTTTTGTAAAATTAAGTAAAAATAATAAAGACTTTCATTACATTGCCATATTATTAGTACTAGGAATATTAAGGTGATTAATTATCAATAATTGATAAATCTTAATTCGTATATTAATCAAATAAATATTTCAGTTAAAAATATTTATTAGACACCCACGGTATTTAATTTTGAAACATATATTTTAACTTAAACAAACCATCGTAGTATTTATTATTATAATAGTATTAAGATTTAAATATTGATACGCTTTTTTCTCCTCCTTTAATTTTGTAAATTATTTTATATAATATCCGAGAAAATGCATTATTCGAATTATCTCATTTCTGATTCAATAAAAAATTAGTTAGTAATGTAAGTTTATCGTCACTACTCACTATCATAGGCGTCATTAAGGGGTAGCGAAAGGTAGCAATTGCTACCCCATTATTTTGATTAAGGTTGCAAATTAATAGCTATGCTACCCTTTACGTTTCATTTGTAAAAGAATATTGTAATTATCTTGTTTTTTTTTTTTGTTGAGAAAATGATGATAAAAAAAATTATTTGAAACGTATAATATTATTCATGATATTATCGTCTGTACCTATTGAATTTGGGCGTATAATATAAATGATATTTGTCAGAAATACATTTTTGATATTTTGGTTAGATAATTTACTAATATACGTAATAAATATATTTTCTCAATTTTTCAAAATTTTAAAGGTACCTATTTAGAAAGGTTAATAAGTGAATAAAATAAAAAAGGTAATTCTAACGAAACACGGGAAAGAGGCTAATGAATTTAAATTATTTTTCAAAATTAAAATTGGCCCATTGTAAGTGTGTCTATTTTTATCCCACAAATTAAACACAATTGAACATCTCCTTAAATAATTTAGCAATATTCCATGAACATAATATAGAAATCAAAGAGTTAAAAAAGATGAAGTTATAAAAAAAAAATTGGTATGGAATGGACAATGCATGATTCTTCACTAAGTTTAAGAATACATTTGAACTTAAATAACATTATATGAAATCGTAAATTTTATCCACCAATTGTTTCCTCATTCTATTATATTCCACAACTGAACTTAAAATATTTAAGAGGCTTGCTACTCCATGATGATTTTACTCCAAATGACGCCACTGGTCACTATCGTTAATTCAAGTTATAGTATCAACGAGCGTAAGCTGTGGTGGCCCACCCCTTAATTTCGGCCCTGCAGGTCATGACGATGTCGTCGTACCATTCAAAATTCGCGTAATTATGTGTAAATTAGGTGTCATGTCACTGTGGATACGCATGGCGTACCGAGAGTCCAGAGGAAAAAAAAAACGATCTTATTTACCTAATGTCATTAATTTTACGGATTATTAATTCTTTTTATGAGGAACAAAACAAAAAAAAAAAAAAACCGTATGATTGTAATCGTTCCGAGATTGAAACACGTCTTTCGTCCACGCTGTATATTTTATTGTGTTAAATAAACTTGGCAAAGGTTAACAAACACACACACACACACACACACACACACACACACACACACACACACACACACACACACACGACGCAAAGCATTTTTGTATGGTTAAATATACACGTATTAAATATTATTCAGAACGAGACTTCACCGAGAACACACACCGACACTCACTCGACGATTGTCGGTTAATTATCTGTAACACGTGAGAGAGGCACATTATTATTAAAGGGTTTCGCATGCACTCGGCGTAAAACCGAACAGATTAATGGCCATCGGGCGACGGGTATAAATCGTGTGGGCGAGGGCGATGGCGGTCGGTGCATTGTGTTCCAGAAGAGCGCGTATCACACTGTTATTACGTATTATTACGTATTATACTATCGTGAATTCGGTTCTCGTGTTATTCCGTTTGGTGTTGATACGACTATTAGTCCGATGAAAATCCACAGAAATATAAATTTTCATGTAGGAAGACACTGTTTCCAATTTGTTTTTCACATTTTTTTATTTCCCAAAAGTTCTCTTTCTCAATACCATTTTTCCTAAAAGTTATTTTTAACAATACCAAATCCGTCAATGTATCTTATCAAATGTAAGAAATTATTTATTGTTAAATAAAATGATTAAAATTTAAAATTATGACCAATGACTGTAAGGTATGGAGTAATATAATTGCTATTAATAAACTCGTCATATAAATAATTTAATGAATAATATAAAAAAAAAAATAGTTAAAATTTTAAATTATGACCATTTTTTTTTTTTTTTGGGGAAATATTAAATTTGTAAAAATATAAATTGGAAGAATGTTTTTATGGTAAATATTGAAATTGGTGAAATTAGATTGGAAAAAATTGATTGGGAAAAACGGTTTGGGAAAATTGTACTACAATCAAATTTTCACTCCAAGTGTGATAATTACACTTTTTTGATAAGAACAAAAAAATTACAACGAGGACTTTCCTATGACCTATTCATAAAAATAATTAATTAACGTTTTTATTGTTTTTGACAGAAAGGCTTACATTCATATAAATTATTAACATCATTTATTCCTTTGGAAACTCGTTCCTTAACAATACTGTTCTAAATCGAGTACCTAATAAGAAATATAGTCAAACGTGGTTTGTAGAATGTTAATTCAAAAGGATGGGTAATTTTTCATAATTGTGCAAATATACTGAAATAATGCTGATAAAGTATATGCACCCGAGTATTTCTGAAATTTACAATATTGCTTATATGTATTAATTCAGAAAAATGAATTTTATTGGTCAGCAGATCATTTTATAATTTTTCAACAAAATATGTTTTTTTTTTTTTATTTTTGTTCATTTTATGTAATATTAAATTTGTTCAATAAGCATATCTGGTAGAATAAAATTAAAATAATATAACTAATTTGAGTAAGAATCCACCCACAGACGACACTCCACGGATTTATTTTATTTTAATAAGTCACGACTTCATTTGCGTTTAAGTCTTTTGCGTGGGATTTCTGGCATACTATGGGATGCTAGATTTTTGCTAGTATATTTTTGAGGATGGAAAGGGATTTCAATCACCGAATATATGAATATGACGCACATTTTAGGGATTGATTTTATTATGGGATTTATGTACAGAGATTAGAGTTTTTTCGAAGACGAAAAATGGGGCTATGGTAATGAGACAGAATGCTCTGTTTTTTGGCGACTTCCCATACTCGAAAATCTTAGGTCCATATCGGTTTTATAAGAAGTTTGTCAATTGTGTGAGTTTAGTATGTACTAAAATGCGTTATTTTTAAATTTGGGTCAAGAAATCTTTTAAGTGTGCTTAACAGTATAATCCATGTCCATTTCATTATTCTTGTAAATAATCAATTTTCTATATGTTACGTACTAATAAGGAAAATAAATCTGCCATTATTTGGATTAACCATCATTTAAGTCGAAATCCTAAAATTTATACTTTTGTAAAACATTTTTATCGAGTCAATAACATGAAAATTATTCCACGTTTAGAAAAAAAGCACACCATGAATCTTTTGATAAAAGAATATTTGGATAATATTGATTTAAAAATTTAAAAATTATTAAAACAATTTAAATAGATTTCATGAAAATCTCATTTATGAAATACTTTGTTATTTTTACCCAATTCTTCGATAGTTTTTAATCGATTCTGGAAAAAATATTAGAAATTTGGAAAAATAACTTCTTTAAAGTAGTATCGCCTGTATGATGTTTTGGGACAAGTATTTTTATACGGTAAAATATTTCCATAAAAAAAAAAAATAAATAAAAACAGTGTAAAAGTATACTAGCTTCTTCTACGCTTCACTCAGGGTCTAAAAGCTCATGAAAATAATTTAATACGATTTTTGAAAATGATGGGAAAAGAACATCAGTCATTAATTTCATTAAAAAAAAAATAAACTATACCGAGAATTCGGAATATTGATTTTCTGATTAATTAAAATCAAATTAAATCGTGTAATTGACATAATTATGACCGGACGACTCGATGGACAAGCCCAAAAGCGTTTTAATATTAATTATCATTTCTCGGAACATTTAAATGAAAATAATGATAATCGAGTAAATTTCCAGTGCTTGTATAGCAGGCACGTAGCCAGAAATTTACAGCTAGGGTGGCAAAACTTTGGTCAAAATCAAACTAGTGTGGCAAATGTTAACGCAACTTAACTCCATCCAGTGATGGAAAAAAAACACAAGACAACCGCATTATTAACATGTTTAAAATTTGAAAATAACAAGTTAGTCTTATTTCAAATATTTTATATGTCCATAACTTCATAGCAATATTTCTATACTCGCTCCAATTTAACCTATGGCTTCTGTACTACATTTTTATTTTAATATTTTAATTCTCACTCCTATCACTAGTAATTTCCATTCATTACTGGAACACGATGAGTAGAAATAGGTATCAAAATATCACTGTAATAATGTACCTAACATAATTGTAATAATTGTTATGTTATAATACGCTAAATTAAAAAAATATATAAAATCAGAATTATTTGAAGTTCATATCCTTCCTCATAATGATTTTTGTTCGATTTGAGATTTAATGAACGTTTAATTTAACCTAAGTATATCAAAAAAAAAAAAAAATAAAAAAAAATAGTTAGGGTGGCCTGTGGGGTGGTCAGTAAACTGCTAAGGGTGGCCCGGCCACCCCAGGCCACTCCTTAGCTTCGTGCCTGTTGTATAGGTAAATAACGAAACATTATAATAATAATATTATTACGTTATTTTTTACGCGCGTGGGTCGGCGGCGGCGTGTTGTACTTACTCCTCGCGTATACCATAGTATAACAATATTACAATACATAGAGGCATTCTCCGAAAATAGGATTCTTTGTAATGATATTACGGGCACACGGTACACACGTGCGTTCGGCCTGCGGGGGCCGCGTGCTGCTGAGACGGACGAGCCGAAAATCTAATTTGAAAAAATTAGATACGACTCAATTTAACCCGTCCCGAACGCTTCCGTTCGAATGTCTGCGGCGGGGAACAACAACACACGACAAAAGAATTAATCGTTATTTTCATTTTTGGAATGCCGCGGAATTGGCGGGGCAAGGGGGGGCTCGGGGTGGCGACGAGAGGGTCGTAGGGGTTACGCGCGTGTGTGTATTTACACGCTGCCGCACGGTGGTTTGCATAACGCCATAACAAATTGAAACACGTGTTCTTCATTAAAATATATACGTATTTGCTCACGATTTCTTTTCGTATATTATTTATATATTATATATATATATATATATGTATAATACTAGTCGTATATGGATACCTGTGCGCGTAAATCTCGTGTGTGTGTGTGCACCTCGGCGGGGTGGTGACAAAAACAAATCGATTACACGACCGTGGTAAATGGGAACGGAGCGACAAAAAAAAAAAAAAAAAAAACCAAAACCAAAACGCGTCTCGCGCCATGTGTCAAATGCGCCGTTGGTCCGTTCCCCCCTCCCCAGTCAGTTATTAAACTGCAGACGTTTCGCTATTAATAATTCTCAGTTAACGTCGTCGACTATTATACAATAGCAGTAACGACGTGTATGTGAATTTTTTTGTTCTCCCATCAGTGATGGCTTCGGCGGAGGGATTCTTCAGGGGGCATAGCTCTCTCCTCAAAAAAAGTGTCTAAAGTGAGGATATTGTACAATCCTAACGATTAAGCATTACGAGTTTTTGTTACACTCACTAAAGTAATTTACATTTTAAACAAACAAATATCTAGATACAGATAAACGATCATAAATTTATATGGATAAAGATTTTTTTTTTTTTAAATAACTTTTTATTTTATGCTGATTTATAGTTTAAAAATCAATTTCAACAAGCGTTGCATAAAATAACAAAATTGTTAATTAAAAAAAATGTAATTTGTAAAAACACATACCTTCCAATAAAATGTTTATTACATATTGTATCGGAAGAATATAAAATTGTTTAAAATTTGTGCCAATGTCATATGTATTGCTTTGTCGATTTGAAATATTCAGTCGTATTTAACTTACTGTTTATTATCTAAAAATAATTGTATTTAGAATTAATTGATTTAAATAAAATTACATTATCTACTCAACTCTGGGTTTTATTCAAGACGATTATTGTCAGTTTTATATTGAGCACGTAAAATGATTTTAACGATATTGTAACAGAGTATAAAAATGTATAAGAAGGTATTATTATATTAGTAGGTTTTTATGAACTTGTATAAAATGTTTGACACTTAAAATTTTAAATGTAATGAATACAAAATTAGAATATTTACACAAATAATTGAATAATTATTGGGCTATACGATATTTTAAATTATTTGAACATTTAGTGTTATCGAATAATGCAATGAGAAAAATGGTTTACAATGCTAGAAAAATGAATAAAAACTCCCTAAAATCACATTAAAAAAAAAAAAAAAAATAATAATAATATTAATAACTAGGACTGGGATTTCTATGCACTTTGTATTGTTTTCCGAAGCTTTCTGTGCGATGTTCGTTTCGTTATAAATACGTTTTAGATGTTTTTCAATTAGAATAAAAAATTGTATTTTGTATTTTTTTGCATTTTTCTATAATATTTGATTTTAAGGTCATTTTTCTCATTTTTTATGGAATTTTATAGATTCTTAGGTCATTTTCGGCCTAAAATTCAAATTAATATTCTTATTATTAACTTATAATATGCGATTTATTTAGTGCGCTAACAATAAATGAAATAATATCTTATCCACAATTCTTATATATTATATTTATATAAATTCTTATCTTGCCTTCCGGCATAGCAATATGTTAGAAGCTTAGAACATTAAAATCAATACAGACGCCCGACAATACCTCACACCAGTACTAAAATTTTTAAAATTTTAAGCTATTATAAATACATTTTAAAGATATTTTTTTTAGTGTATTTTTTGAGTTTTTTAAGTCATTCTTGCATTTTTTTCAGAGCATTTTCAGCGATATTTAAGGGCATTAAAATCCCAGTCCTATTAATAACAAATAGCCGAAAATCGCAGAAAAAATGCTAAATAAAACCACTATTATAAAATTTCTGATAACATAAATCACTACTCGATAACGGCAAGTCTCGTATAAAAGCATCGGATAAAAGATACATAATATGCATCGAGTTTCGGGCTGTAGTTCCCTCACAATTCGGTATTATTTTTTAAGTGTTTTTTATGTATACTTATAACTCAATCCGTGGCAGGACCATATTCGATTTTTTTTTTTTTTTAGCCCTGGGGAGGAAGTTTAGTACGCCACTGATTATACGCATTTACAATTACCCACACTCGTTACGATAGGACGTAAAACACACATAGTGCATACTATTACTATATAAATTACGAAAGTGGTTTTTATAAAATATATCGTATATGACTTTGTCCTACGGGTGTCTGCGCGGCCTATACGACGAAATATTATTAGGTATACCTTTTTTTTTTTCCTAGCGTGTTACACTTAAACCACGAGTTGATGAAAAATAACCGTTTTTTCTCTCTCTCTCTCTCTCTCTAACTATTAACTCTCGTAATAAATTATTATGCCCATTTACATTTTAGATGTCTACAAACAGTAGTTCGGGTAATGTAATACGCGTACACCGTATATTCATGATTATACGGTACATTTGTATGTATTATATTATTATTATTATTGTATATAGGCGTGTACGCGCGTCGTTTTTTAAATAACTCCACTCCGGTTGAATTTTTAATGTGCTCCTCGGTCGTACATTCAACGTTAAGAGCTTCGGAAATTCGAGGTGGAAACTTTTCAGACGTTCGAAAAAGTCTCCCCGGGCAGTGACGAGGCCGGGAATTCCGCCGTATTGAAAGGGCCCCGAGATCACTACGTGTAGAAAAATTAATTCAATATTTACAAGAAAATGCTATTGTTTTAAATATTATGAGCATTACTGAATTTTTTTTTCGTTTCGAGTTCATGAAGTCTCGTATTGTGAAATGACATCTGTGATTTTTCGTCTATTCGACATACACAACACATTAATATGCAGTGAGATGTGTACCCACCCGTTTAAGCTGACATTATGGTTGGGTAGAAAGTTACTAATAATATACTTATGATTAGACTGATACATGAAAACTAAAATAAACTAATTGAAATAAATAGTAATATTTCGTACACACTACACGATACAATTAAATAACTAATCAATATATCTATTTAAGGATAAAATAAATAATGCATTTTTTATTTACATTTTAGGTAGTTAAATAAATACACAGTTTACAAACTTATTATCTTTGAATATTTGATTCTCGTTTACTAATTTTTTTAGTACATACAATTCTGGTATCCAATGCTTATTAACAATAATAATTACCACATAATATGATATTATTATTGAGGAATATTAGTCACATGTTATGTGATAATTTATAAATGTATTTTTATAAATGTATTTGTACAACGTACAGTATAGGAAAACATTATTTTAAATGGAAAAAGTAAAGTAGAGTAAAGGCGAGAAAGCCGGACATACTTTGCACACTAATTTCTTTAATAAGACGATTCTAAATAAAATAAGTTAATAATATAAAGGTCAATAATGGTCGTCGTTTTCAACACACTTACCAAGAGTATCTGACCCGAAGAGCGAAGAATGTCAGTGGTGCGAAGTATCAGTAGTTCGGCTTTCTTGCCTTTACTTTACTTTGCTTTACTTTATTATACTTTACTTTTTTTTTATTTAATAAATAAAGGAAAAAATATTTAATGAGAAAAAAATGATAGAAAATGTCGAAAATTTTTTTTTCATATTTTCAAAATTTTCTTGTGCCAAAATTTTTCTCATATTACATATTTTCTATCTATGTTTAAATTTTCATAAAGTTTGGATCAAAAAATGATGGTTTCCGAGTCTTTTTTGTCAAATTTTGGGCAGTTTTCCAAAAAAAAAAATAAAAATAATAACAATAAAATAAACATCATTGTAAAAACACTAGCTTTTTCATTACGTTCAGAATCTAAAATATATTTTATGCCATTATAGAGTACCACTTATTTTCAAAGTTACAAATTTTTTAGTTACGTTGATTTATCGAATTTTACTGAACATAATGAATTTATGGTGACATAAGCTCAAAGTTCTTTTAAAACACCAAACATTTCTTGGTTTGCGTGTACTGGTTAAAATTATTAATTTATGAAAAATTGTGTAAGACCATTAGTGGTATTAATTAATTTCTAAATTAAATGATTTCATAATTTTTTGCAGACTGAACCCTTTCTTGTGAAATAAAATTTAATTTGCTGAAGCTTATATTTTATAAAATCAAAACATGGTTTTAAATTTTTAGATTCTGAATGAAGTGAAGAAGCTAGTGTTTTTACAATGATGTTTATTTCTTTTTTTTTCTTTTTTTTTTCTGTGTACAACTTTTTGTATTGAAATACTTGCCCTAAAGTTTCGATCAATAACTTTTTGAAACCGGATTTGCCTCTAGATTGTACTTCAGAGAGGTCATTTTTTGAATTTCTCAATTCTTAGATTTTTTTTTTTGGAAAAAACTACCCAAAATTTGACAAAAACGACTCGGAAACCATCATTTTTTGATCCGAATTTTATGAAAATTTAAACATAGATAGAAAATCCTATAAAAAAGATTTTGGCGCCAGAAAATTTTGAAAATGTGAAAAAAAATTTTGGACGTTTTTTGAAAAATTTTTTTTTTCTTATATTATTAACTTCCTTCGTTCAAAATCGTTTTACTGAAGAAATGATTTATCGTTTC
>JAIPRM010013023.1:0-11714 GCA_025469315.1 Stegophylla sp. TES_Ste_2020 | reverse complement strand
AAAAAAAAAAATAAAAAAAAAAAATAAACATCATTGTAAAATCATAAGCTTCTTCACTTCGTTCAGAATCTAAAAAAATAAACATCATTGTAAAATCATAAGCTTCTTCACTTCGTTCAGAATCTAAAATTATGTGACTGGTGTGAGGGTATCGTTAGGCGTTTTTATCGATTTTAATGTTCTAGGCTTCTTGAATATCGCTATGCTGGGAGGTAAGATAAGAATTTATATAATGTATAAAAATTGTGTATAAAATATTATTTAATCTATTGTTAGCGGATAAATTAAATCCCACATTATAAGTTAATAATAAAATTTTGAATTAGAATTTTAGGCCAAAAATGACCTAAAAAATGATAAAAATGACCGTAAAATTAAATATTGTCAAAAAATGCAAAATAAAATTTCTTATTCTAATTGAAAAACACCTAAAACGTATTTATAACGAAACGAGCATCGCACAGAAAACTTCGGAAAACAATGCTAAGTGCATCGAAATCCCAGCCCTACTGATAACAATTTAACTTTTTAGTAACAAGATATTCAAACAAATTAATATACATTATTTTTCGTAAAATATCTCTTTTATAGTATTGGATACTATGCATTATCAAATTCTATTAATTTTGTCATAAGTACGAATTTTCCAAGAAAAAAATTTAGTTGGACGGGGTGTTTTTTAAGCGTGCTCACCCCCATTTTTGGCCGTAAAAAAAATGCAAAAATTGAGATTCTTCTTTTCGGAATGTTCAATTCTGTATATATGCATATATATAAAGTTAATATAAAAATTATGTTTTCCATAACTAATTTTTTTCCATGGCACCTTAAAGGTGTCCTGTGGCGATACAAACTTTTTTTTTCAAACTGGCATCCCCTATTTTAACTGCGGAATTTCATTCATGTTATTTTTCTGTAAATTTTGAAGTACTGAAATCAAAATTCGAACGATTAGTTTTTTTACTATTCAAATTAAGGTATTAAGGAAAATAGTGTCTTGAAATCATATTTAGTTAACTACGTATTACGTAATGTACACTCAAAGCATTATAATCTTAATACTTAAATTTGAATTATTCAAAAACTATTCGTTCAAATTTCGATTTCAATACATTAAAATTCACAGAAAAATAACCCGAATACAATTCCAAATTTAGAATAGAGGATTTCCATTTAAAAAACAAAGTTTATATCTCCAATAGAAAATCTTTAAGGTGACAAGAAAAAAATGAATTATGAAAAATATAGTTTTTATAGTAACTTGAACATTTTCCAAAAATAATCCAAATTTTTTTTAAGGTCAAAAAAGGGGGCGAGCACGGTTAAAAAATCACCCTTTATACTATCCATTTTATGAACATGACATGGTTATATCGTCTATTTAAAAGGTTTGAGGGGACTGAGTGTGGAGAGTAATCAGAGGCGCGACTAAAGTCAAAAGGTTGGAAGGCAACGAAAACAAGCGTGGTGTTACGAGACAAACGAAACACTATGTTAGGCTAAGATTTGATCAATTTAGATATGTGTTTTAAGAGCTGAAAATCGATATACGAGGCTGAGCCCGAACGGTAATGTGATTGCGTAAGGGTAATTTACGAATTGCCGTCTCTTTTATGGAGCTTCAGACGCGTCACTGTTTTCTATAATATTATTATTAGCGTTTCGTCAAAGGCAATCGAAACGTTTCGCACGTCAAACGGCCATTCTCCGAAATGCCGGGACAAAAGACAAAGAGACGCGACGATTTTATTATTATGTTCGTTTCTTTCAAGTTATCCGCCACGCTCTTGACACGAGCGAGTGCATTCGACACCGCGTGTAAAACGGTCGAAATCGGGGGTTGATCGTGGCGAATTCTTTTGAACTCGTAATGTTCCCAAAGGACTTGTTCATGTCATTGTTATTATATTATATACTTTTTCAATTCCGTCGTAAATGCGCGCGTCATTTCACACATAAAAAAAAAAAAAAAAAAAAAAATGGTATATTATTATTTGCATTGGCATTTCATTTGAAAAAACAGACTCGACGTTTTGTATTTACTGCTCGATAGGTACTGAGAACAGAGTTGTTATGTTTAAAACAAGTTTAAAACGTCCCAAGAAAAAACGTAATGATTTTGTTTAAAACGTTTAAAACATATATTTTAAACATCAATAAAAATTAAACATTAAAAACAATTTTTTCAGTAAATTTAAAATTCAAACAATACATTTATTATGTATTTATAAAAACTCTAATAATAACATAATGGCAAGATGAATTGATGATTGTCAAGGAAGATTATCTATATAATACTACACATCGTTAAAATTATAGAACCCTTTATTTATTTAATATTTTACCAATTATAATCAAAAAACAATTTATGTAAAATATCTAGTATTGTATTATAAAATATACTCAATATTTACTTATCATCACATTACTCATCGCATTATTAACTAGAATAATATAATATTGACTATTAAGTAATAAATAAATAAAGATTATTATGTAAAATAATATAACATTAACAAATTAATTTGTAAAATAAAAAATTATTATGGATTAGGTATCTTTTGTAATTATTATCTTTCAAAGCAACTTAATAAGCTAACTTAATAACAATTATTTAAAACATTAGTATTATATTATATTTCTTTAAACATTTTAAATTTTAATCAATTTTAAGTCTTTAATATAATAATAATATGATTATCTAATGAATAATAATAGCAATGTTTAACAAACGCACGAGAATTGAAAACAAGTGATGAGGTACATTCTATTCTTGTACGCCATAATTACGAAAATATGTATAACTTATATGCCTAATATGTATTAAATTATTAACATAACTCTTATAGTTCAATAATCGATATATAATTCAAATTTCTTTTATCTCTCTCTACATATGTATAATTAATTGCCTTTAGGTATTCACTAAAAAAGTTTGTTGGAAAAAATGTTATTTCGGAAACCGTTTAAAACAAAAAAAATTTGTTTTAAACATGTTTTTAACGTACAAAAAAACCTTCAAAAACCATATTAAATACTGTTTTGACGTATTTTGTTTTTTTTCCAACCCTGACTGAGGAAAATTTCGAAATCACCGGAAACTCGAGTTCCGGTTATCATATAAGCATCCATACATTGCTAGGGACCCATAAACGAATCCAGAGTTCTCATTGGCTGTATTACGTTTGTGATACCATTTTTAGATGCCGAGACATTATCTATGAGTCGATAGTAATCATTTTTACTTGTAATTCGTTTTGATTAGTCTATGCCATGTAAAACATCACTCGTTTATTAATACACGTTTGTCAATAGATCGATAATAAATTCATAATTATTCCAAATAACATTATGAAAAAATAATCATTTTAAATTAAATACAATTTTTCCAACATTAACGGTCTTGATATTATTCTAAGATGTGATGATGATTTAAACGTGTGGATTATTGATCTTGGAAAACTCAACTACACATGTACAATGTACATTGTAATTTTCGTTTATGTGTTCCAAATGGAAAATGAATTGTATGTTTGTAAATATTTTATCTTGATGCGCTGAATAAAACGAATAATAAACTATTTATTTTATCGAATCCTTATGAAAATAATGAAATTATTCATTATAATAATTTATAACAAGAGAATAATTACATTTAAAATTTGAATTTTATTTTTCTGAACTGAGAAAACAAGACAGTTATTACTAGTATCTAATAACCGAAATCAACCTTTTTATAATTATTAATGTTATGGTTTTAAATTTTTTTAAATAACGGTTCCGGTTTCTAATTTTTTAAGGTTATAACCGATTATTTTCGGTTCCGATTCTGGTCCCTGGTTTTTCTTTTAATTCGTCTTTCGGTCTGGTCGTCTCGAAAAACATCTTACAGGACGCATAATACGTTTAAATCCGATTGCTATCTAATAAATTACATTTTTTTTTTTTTTTATAATTTTATATACTTTCTCTATTGTCCGCCATCGAATACTATTGAATCAGACTATCAGTGACTTATGTGTTTTCAAATCTTTGTAATATAACAAAGCGTACTATAAATTTATTGAAATATATCAAGAAATAATGATTCAATTTAACTGAGTACGTAATATTATGCAAACGAAAGATAAATTTATCATATGAGAAAAATCCAATGTAATATATAATATTCTACCATATTACTGTTTTTCTAAACTATATCATAAATGTATTAGAGTAGGTATCTAAAGGAATATTGTAAAGCTTCTTATAGTGTTTAGTGTCCACTTCATACCATATTAGTGTAATATTTTCCGCTTGGTAAACGGTGACTACGGTTAATATGAAAAATCGATAATCAAAATACTATAATGTGTACAATATGTATATCATAATATAACGTACAAATCTTAACATAAAATAAAGTGTTAGAAATTGAATTGAATAAACAAATAATAATAATAACGATATGCTAAGAAGGGTGAAATATTACCCGGGCTATCGCCCACAAACACAACATTGCATCCCCTCCGGAACGAAGGTATTCAAATAATTAATAATTTCCCAGTGATGTAAGTCGTTATAATATCAAGCGGTTCGTGGCAGCGGAATTCTTAGTAATAAGCTTTGAAATAACATTCTAACGAGAATTTCTCTTCTTGGAGGAATTCCTTTTGTTTCATTAAACGAAAAATAATCAAAAACTTCTTCTTTGCACGCAGTTCATACGCAAACTTTTGTTATTTACCTTGAGGAATGCCGCACAGTCACACAACGGGCCATTCAATAGGCACTCGAGAAACAACCAAACTTTTAATATTTACCAACAATGCTTTGATCCGTTATTTTAATTATGTGTACTGTAACCTCACCAAAAATATTATACATATTATAATATAATGCTCATTATAATCGGATAACAGCGAATGTATCATCCAGGCACGGATATACAAGGGAGTGAATAGGAGCAATACAAGTTCCCTAATAAAAATAAAAATTTTATAATTTGTACAAATACAAAGTTATTATCACACGGGGAAGGGACGGTCCCAGGAAAAAAAAAAAAACTGTTGTACTGTGTTTATAATATTTATAAAATATTGCTCTATTTATATGCATTATATAACGTCACACGTTTTATAAATTCTACACTCGATGATGATGAGAAAGTAATGGCTATATTATTAGACTTAGCCAAAACGTTCGACACGGTTAATCACTCAGAACTTTTAAATATTTTGACTGAATTTGGTATTATTTCATTAATTGATTTAAAAGTTATTTGAATGACAAGGCAGATAGTGCGAATAAATAACGTTATAGGTAGAGCGCGGATTTATATGCATTAAAAATCAATCAAATGTGCGCTAAAAAATCTTAAATGTGCATAATTTTATATGCACTAAAATGCTAAAATATAAATGGAAAATAAAAAAAATTATTTTTTGAACATTTAATTAATACAATATATTCTTAAAAATAATCATGGAACAAAACTATTAATACTTTTCTTCGTTTTTTTCACTTTCACCATTTTCAGGTAGTTTTAATCTGTATATATAAAAAAAAAATCCGGACATACTTCGCACGATGGGTGTTCTTCGCACGACGGGTGGGATTCTTTTGATGGGTGTATTTAATTTTAAAGAAACGATAAATCATCTCTTCAATAAAACGATTCTGAACGAGGGAAGTTAGTAATATAAAAAATATATGAGAAAAAAAATGTTAGAATAATGTCCAAAAATTTTTTTTCACATTTTCAAAATTTTCTTGCTCTTTCTTATATGATTTTCTAACTATGTTCAAATTTTCATAAAATTCGGATAAAAAAATAATGGTTTCCGAGTCATTTTTGTCAAATTTTAGGTAGTTTTTTCCAAAAAAAAAAAAAAAAATTGAAGAATTAAGAAATTCAAAAAATGACCCCTCTAAAGTAAAATCTAGAGGCAAATCCGGTTTCAAAAAGTTATTGATCGAAACTTTTGGACAAGTATTTCCATACGAAAAGTTGTACACAGAAAAAAAAAAATAAATAAAAAATAAACATCATTGTAAAAACACTAGCTTCTTCACTTCGTTCAGAATCTAAAAGGGATCAATTTATATCAAAAATGTCTCCTAAAATAAATGTACTTTCCTAAATGTGAATTTACCGTGTATTTATATTTATTAATTTAAGTATACCTATTAATTTACGATATTTTAATATTAATCCAAACAATCGAAACTATAAAAATATATTTTTTTTTTGTATTATAATTGAAAATAGTATAAATTAAAAAAATTTCCAAAAAAAAAAAAAAACATCGAAATATGCGCTAAAAGATGAAATATGGAATTAAAATTGTAAAATAAGTCCTTAAAATAGAAAAATGACGAAATATGCAAAAATATGCAGTAAAAAAGTTTCATTTTTTAAATTGTTATGTCATGAAATAAATTTTGTACTCACTTAGCATATCATACGATCAACCAGAATAAATATGCAAATGCATACAAATCCTCGCTCTAGTAATAGGTAATGACAGGTCTTGGACTCTCTGAAATATTATCAATAATTAGCGGCCATTTTGTTGGAGGAAATATTATCATTTATTAAAATGTGATTATATTGTTGTGATATTTACCAGGACTAAATAATATTTACGTTGTGGGCATAGACATAATAACACATAATAAGATGAATGGACACAATCATGAAATGTGAGTCATGAGTCATGACTCAAAAACGGGGAAAAACTGTCGTAAAATTGACAAAAAACGGCATAATACGCAATTACCGAAATTTCCGTAAAATTGAAAATTATTTTTTGTCATAACTTCTAAAATAATGTAGCTAGGGACTTGAAATTTTCACGAACCACTAAAAATGGTTACGCGAACATTTTTAATAATTTCAAAACGATTTAACAATTTTTGAGTTAAGTACGGCATTTTGAAAATTTCTCATTTTTTGTTAGTTTTTTTGTAATAAAATTTTTGACTTTTGATATTAAGACTTGAAAATTTAATATGATCTCATTGACATATATGTCTAATTGACCTGAAAAAATCACAAAACTTTTCGCATTTTTTTTTCTTTTATTATTAAATTCCTTCGTTCAGAATCGTTTTATTGAAGAAATGATTTATCGTTTCTTTAAAATTCAATACATCCGTCTAGAGTATTTCACCTGACGTGCGAAGAACACCCCGACGAGCGAAATACACACTTTTGTTTTTATTCTTTTTCTTGTGAGAATACATGAGTATCTGTGAGTATTGTGGAAAAAAAGAAAATGAAGATTTGTTTAATAAATAATTTTGAACTTAATATATTTTATGATGTTATTTATTTATTTTACCTTTTTCTTTTATTATAAGTTATACATTGTTCACAAAATACATAGTTCTTTAGAATTAATTTTATTGTGAGATGTTTTTTAATTTAAGTGAATTGTTAAATCAAAAATTGATTTTTGAATAGTTACTAATTTTTCAGAACATAATTTTTTTTTGCGTTTTATGGTCATCCTGATTTTTCCTCCAACAAAATGTCGAATCAGTTTTTCAGACAACCCTATGCTTTCTATGTTAATCCTTATCAGTGTCCATTCTGATTAATCTATTCTGTGGTAATGAGATGGTAGTAAACTGTGGAGTTCCATAAGGTAGTGTACTGGGTCCCATTTTATTTATCTTGTATATAAATAGTGTCTGTAATTTCAAAATTGAAGGTAGGTAGTAATACCTATGCTGATCATACATGTCTACTTTTCTCAGGTAATTCATGGGTTGATGTATGTATTAAAGCTACTAAAGGGCTTAAAAGAGAAGTCGATTTTCTAAATCATAGAAAACTATCGATAAACTATGATAAAATGATGTTTATGAATTTTATGATTAATTATAGAAAAGATAATTCTGAGACATTAAAAATTCATGTCTGTGATAATAATAACCCATGTAATGATATAAAATGTAAAACGTTATTAAGGGTTTCTAGGATTCGTTATTTAGGTCTAATTTTTGATAAGAATTTGAGATGGAATTTGCACGTGAACAATTTATTAATGCGTTTACGTACTATAAGTTATAACTTTTATAAATTACGAATGGTCAAGGCCGTAGCCAGCATGACATTTTGGGAGGGTTTTAGATTATAAAGAGACGTATTTTGACTAAATAAATTAAGAAAAAAAAAATCTCAACAAAATCTGTTTGCATAATAATAATATTACATTATCATGAAGTTTATGCAATTTTACATAAAATAATATTATTAATTATTATAATATTGCTATATAATTTTATTTATTTTGATTTAAAAATAAATTTCAAGGGGGGTTTGAACCCTGAAACCCCTCTCCTGGCTACAGCCTTGCGAATGGCAGTACCAATACATGTTGTTCGAACGGTATATCTAGCATTATATCAAGCATTATTACAATACAATCAACTTATTTGGGGAGGCCTTTCTGCTAATGCTCTGAAACCTTTAATAATCCAACAAAAACAAATTGTTCGAATATGTCTGCAGAAACATACTCTTGAAGGTTCAACAAGTCAAAACTTTAAGTTATTTAATGTATTACCTGTGGATTTACTATTTAAAAAACTGCCATTTTATGGGTAGGTAAAAATATAGATAATTGGAGAACTAAAAATAATGGAAAAACAAAAAGGGAACTTTTAGCATACAATGCTAAAGTGTATATATGTATTTAAAAAAATCTTTTGGTCAAAAATTCGTGGACTACCTTGGTCCTAATTATTTTAATTCAATGTCTATTATTATTAAAAAGAATATAAGCAACAAACAAAAAAATTTTAAAATTAATATCGTACTTAGGATTATTATATAATATGTTTACGAGCAGTTATTATGTACTCTATAAAGTATTATTCTTTTTTGTGTATTTTATATTATTTAATTATTATTTGTAAGTAATTTGTCGCACTCCACCTTCAACACAAGCATCGCTTTTAAAAGGTAGATAATCTCTTTGTATATTATATAAATTTTTATATTTATGTAATAAATGGATAATAATAAAAAAAATAATAAAAATTTATATCGAATTGATGACTAGCGGGCTACGCGTTGAGTGTGGCTTGTATATATTATATCATTATACATTTTTACTAAACCAATACCGAAGGCCCTGCAAAATCTCAAGACTTAAACAAACCGAGTCTGCATAACAATATAATTTTTAATATATTGTTTACCTCGCGTAACTCGTGGACGCGTGTGCGTGTAGTAGATAGTGAGTGATTTATACTCGTGAGTTCTGACGTGTTTTTCATCTGTACTTACACCAAATTCAATTTTACACTATTTTACCAACTCGTATCGGTCCAAAAACACGAGTCAAACTATGTTGGTGAATATCGGACGAGGATGGCTGAAAATAATTGATTTTAAACCGAAAAATTCGTTTGTAAAGTTAGAAAAAAATAAAAATCAAAATCTAAGGCAAATGGATTTCTGCAGAATATGGAAATTATGCAAATACCCATTGCTTACATTGTCCGCATAGTAGGCCGATATAATGGCATAATAATTACACAGATTTCTAAGGGTAATATAAATATTATTAAGCGGTTAAAACCTTGGCGCGTAGTAGCTGTAACCGGTACAGACGATAATCGGTATTTATTTCACAACGCTGTAGACCCCTTTTGAGCATTAAGTGGTTTTAAACACGATTAAACGTTAGGGCAAAATAATTATATATACCGAGAGAAATTTAAGTGGCTGAGCGGTCTAAGGATTTGCGGGACTTAAATCGTAAGAGACATATTTTGAAAATCACTTAATCTCGTGAGGTACATAATAACATTTTAATACTATATAAGCAATTTCGATGTACGTTTTAATTAAATCAAATAAGATGTATATTATAAATTACACGGTTTTTAAGTATTTCATAGTAATATAATTATTAAACCTTTCAAGAATTAGCGAAAATTCCTTTCAAGATTTATAATTACAAATATAAGCTATGCCGCTATGGAACGAATAATAAGAATATTCTGTCCCATTGAATTGTAAATAATATAAATTGCATTATATTTATCGCTCTTTACCACAATACGTCCCAAAATTTTTTATGAGGAGAATTCAATGTCGACTTCAGAATGTTTCTAATGATTATAATAATAAAAAGTGTGTACATTAAATCATAGTATAGTTAAATAGTGTAATGAAAGTCAGAACTCGAAGGCGAAGGAAATATTATGTGATATGAATGATTATGACATAAATTAATTAATTTTCAGAAACATTGAAATAAACTGTTATAATGTTGAATACTATAATAATTTACTGATATTGAACTTGACCTACCAACCAGATACCAATTTAATTAGGATAATAAAATCACGGCCGTTGCTCATAAGCGCGAACTATAACCCAAACGCGATCCCCAAGCGGAAAAAAAAAATTACTGTTTTAACAACCCATAAGCGCAAATAAATTTCACTAAAATAAAAATCAAACTTATTTCATTAAAATCACTAACTGATGTTGATGTAGCCAAGTAGTTAAGATTTCAAGCATGCTTCATTTTCAAAATAATGTAACGGTAAAGTTAAATACAATTATCAAAAATGTATATGCTGTAATACGTATGATATGATTATCTTAAATGAATAGCAACGGTTATCGTGATTTATTACAATACAATTCTAAAATCATTTTTTTTTTAATAGAAAATAATAGGTAGTATTTTTGAGTACTAAATATAATAAGCTTCAAAATATTAAATTCACGCTTTTATCCCACTACCAAGGCACAAAAGTGCAAATCAATTTTGTGCTTTTGGATCATTGATAAAAATAGACGTTCTGCGCTTTTGGACATCACAGCCAAATCAAAACAACGCGAGTGTACCTATGAGTAGGGGCGTATAGAAAGAAAGAGCAATGAGAGCAATCCTACCCGTGGTTGTAGTTTTATCACAAACAATTTACTCGTTCAGTAGTAATCCTAATAGTCCGAGCCGCGCCAAGCTAAATCACCAACCTGTGCCAAGATTCCTTTTATCGCCACTAACTCGAACAATAACCACTCTCAAAATCCGCAAACAGTTATGTTGGATACAATATGGTTATTAAACGTACGTGTAAATAGCACAAAGTTATAAGTAATAATTTACAAATTAATGATTGAATCGAGTTTGCATGTACTAGGAAGTATGTAATGTAAACACTATGATATTATGTGCGTTTCAAATAATACTTACAGTTTCAAGTAGAAATTCTTTATCAAATTTTTGTATAACATCAACAATTTTATAAAGTTCACGAAAATTGTTACTTCGATTTGTCTACGGATTAATCCAGTGGTGGATTTTCAAAAATTTTCTAGGGAGGGTCCAGAAAATGATTACGAATTTCAATGATATTATTATTATTTATTCAAAAAAACAAGTCTTAACTATATTAATTATTAAACTGTATATTATGGCGCATTTTCAAAAATTCGTGTAAAATAAGGAAAGGTCCAACAAAGTTCAGGACTTTTCCAACGATGACCAACAAATTGAATAGTACGTTTATGAATTATTTTCAGCAATTTTTTAAGAAGTTGAGTATTTCGGGTGGCGCATTTTCAAAAATTGGTGTAAAATAGGGAAAGGTCCAACAAAGTCCAGGACCTTTCCAACAATGACCAATAAATTGAATAATACTTTCATGAATTATTTTTTGAACTGTTTTAAAAAGTTGCGCCGTTGGCGTGAAGTTAA
>JAIPRM010013022.1:0-11714 GCA_025469315.1 Stegophylla sp. TES_Ste_2020 | reverse complement strand
ATCCATTCGACCGATTGGATTTCATCGTAATATCACTCGTGGGATTTTATAAAAAAAAAAAAAAAAAAAAAATGGTTTTCCTATTTATTTTCTTCTTCTTCTATCATACATATCCCCCCGACCGTTTGATAGCGAAAAGGACACATTTTCGAAAAAAAAAAACCACTTTTAACCGGATGTATAACGTTCAAATCCGTCAAGCGGCTAATATTTCTCGTTGAACCGCGATATTTTTCACTCGGAAACCGCTTTTCATCCGATACTTTGTTTTTATGTGCGCGCGAGCGAAGCAACCATGCTCATTATCTTCGCAGAGACATCGGAGACGCCGAACGACGAAATTTTCGTGCTGAAAATAAAATACCCCCACGAGTAACGCGGTTTTCCCGAATGGGGGACGTCTGTGTCGTGAAAAATTATCTCGAAAAATAGTCTCAAAATTTGGTCTCGAACCGACCCTATAACACAGTCATAATATTCGGACATAGGATTTTGATGACTTTTGCATTTTTTTTTTTTTAATATTCTAACCAAGCTTGAAATTTGTTCATTATTATAATATTATAAACAGGGCTTATAGCACTTGAAATCGTTAAAATAAACGCTTAAAAACATCATTATAAACACTCAAATAGGCATTTGAAAAAATTAAATTTTATGTAAAAATATTTATTGAAATCCAAAATAAAATCTCACCGAGTCGTAATAGGTATAAGATATATGTAGAAAAATTTGAAAATGTAATATAATAAATAAAAAATCTCACTTAATACTCAGTAACCTTTCGTGGAGTTAAAAAAAAAAAAACCCTTTTTCCATTGTTTAGCTTACGATTCAGATAACAATTCATTACAATAATAATTACTTGATTTTATTCTAATATTATGACGTAATGTTACTATATTAAATTGTTTATTTCACCTATACATAGGAGTTTAAGTATTCAAAAAGTGTGTTATATAAATGAATATTAAAAATAATGGTGTTATGTATTGAAAATCCGGAAATGAACTACGTTCATTGAATGGTCACTCTTCGTGGGTGATTGAACTTAAAATGAAAAAGATAAATAATTTCTTCAATGAGACAATAATTCTGAGCTGAGCTATAAGCTTATTCAAGACAATTTTACTGTATAACTGAGCTAGAAATTATTTAAATATGTTAAAAGATCATATATATTTTTATTTTTTGACTTTTCTAGAAACTAGATAATATATACAGATTTTTCCCAGCAGCAGGAGGTCGTTCCGGGAGGAGGGTTAAAACGAAAATATACGACTATGTAATTCGTAATTCATGATAATATTTATCTACAAAAATAGCGTTTAATTATTGTGAGGGGATATTAAACTGATCTTTGGGGGGCTTAGCCCCTAGCCCTCCCTTAAACGCGCCCATAGGCGGCACTTGGCGTTAATTTCAAGGTGGGCAAAAATTAAATATAAATATAGTAAATCTCTCTGAATTAAATTTCACCCTTTGTTAAATTTTTTCCATTTCACTTTGGGAAATTCTTTTTAGACTCATCAGACCAAATGAAAAAAAAAAAATAATAATAACTTAAATATTAAAAAATACAACTATATAATATAACTAATATGTTTTATACTAAAGATTTTTATTTAAAAAAAAAAAAAAAAAACACTTAAAGTATTTTAAATTTAAATAAAAACATTTTCTGTAATAAAAAATTTAATAACAAAACTACAATAATCAAACGATATTTTGGCTCAAAAATGTATAACTATCTATACAGTGCACTAATGCGTAATATGCTTCCATTACACTTTAAACACAGTGATTCCTTTAAGATTTTAAAGAAAACCATTTCAATTTGGCTATTAAAAGAGATAAATATAAAAATTCTAAAGCAAAAATTTATCAAATAATAATTATAATATGTATATATATATTTTATGTTTTAATATAAATATCATATTTTAATATTTTAATTTGATTGGCTTTCAATAATATTTAGATTTTAAAAAATAAATACTTACTGAAATATAAATTATGTTTAATAATCGAAATTACATTTTGATAATAGTAAGATAAAATATTACGAATGTTTATTTATTATTGAAATAATGAAATAACGGGTTTTGTAGTTAATTGTTTTAAGAAGGGGGGGGGGCAAAAGTATATCTTTGACCTCTCTATTAATTCTTTGGGGGTGCAACTGCTGCCCCCTCGTGCACCCCTCAGTTGCGCCCCTGCCTGTTACAAAACACGTTACAGACACAGTGAATATTATTGGCAACATTGAAACAGAACTATCGGAATAAGTCGAAATATTATATTCCAATAGAATTGAGGGATTCCCAAGACTTTTGATTTACGGACAATGTCAAATCGAATAACGTTTTCCATATACTATACCCAGTTTTCAAAATAAATCGTTTGTCGAGAACTCTGAAATTCGAAATAAAGTTTCTCTGTACCGAAACCGCATTACACCGAATGTACGTACTATTATTATGTCTTTATTATTGTTATTTTTTTATTGTTGTGTTCGCATAAGTTCAATTTTGTCCATTTTGTCGTCGGACGTTTTAACCCTGCAGTTGGACATTTAAACTTCCGTGAAGCGCACTACTATATTATTATTATTATTATTATTATGGTGAAATCATATTTTCGATCGATATAAAAAACTTAATTTTTTTTTTTTTTACAAGCGGAATCGAATAAAAAAATATTTTATTACGTTTTATACTGCCATAAAATAGAGTACGGGAAACACGGTTTGTACGTGAATTTAAGTTTTTAAGACGGACGTCAGTGCTCGAGTCATAATAATATAATATCTCTGTATAAAAACACTCAAAAAACGTTACTTTATCATATTTTTTACTTAATTCATAAATTTGTTTTTATGTTTTTTAAAATAAAATGTAAACTATAATTTACCTATAATAATACTGTATGATATTATAGTAAAGATTTCAATTCGAGACTTTTCGCTTAAAGTCTTTACCTATTATATAATATTTGTGAGTCTAGTGCCACGCTACTAGGAATATTTCCCTAGGAACGTTCCCAGAAGCAGAAATGTATTTTAAAATTTCGCCACCCAGGGCTAATGCGTTTTGCCGCCCTTATGCCCTGCAATTTAAGTATTATGTAAGATTATTGAGTGAGTATCGGGTATTCTCCGATCTTCGGATCGGATACTCTTGGTGTGTAATTAAATGACAAATAATTTTGTTCAATAAAAATATATTATAAGTTTTGATTGAAAAGCATAATCATTATTTTACAAAAAATTAGTAGTTTTAAACAAATTCTAACTTCAAACGGATTAAAAATTTGTGAAACTTTTGGACCTATTCGAAAAAAGTATCTCCATTCATAAAAAGAAAAAAAACACATGTTTGTAAAACCAATACGTTCTTTGCTCAGAATCTAAATTAAGTACTATTTGAGATTAGAAATATGTAATTATATTAGATAAAAATATAAGTGATTTATTAAAAAATGTTTATACGAAAATTCAAATTAATTTATTTTAAATCACAATTTATTTTGAAATTATGCTGCCCCTCGAAAATTTCCACCCAGAGTCCAGAAAAAATATCAATTTAGTTTCATTATGTTATTTTATGTTTTTCAAAATAATGTTTTTATGTGTTAAAATTTAATCTATAATAGGTAGTTTAAAAATTATCTTTTTGTCATGATTCAAAAACGTAAATATATATCTAATAAATACTTATTTACCTATTTTAAAATACTATGAAAAGTATTTTTATCCTGTATTTTATTTTCTTAAACATGGTCACCCTATACTATACGGTAAAAATCATTATTATTCAATTTGTTTAAAAAACTTCTCGCAGGTTTCCATAGCCGAAACTCTGAGGTAATAAATATATATTTTTGATTATATTAATTTTTGATCCGTTTGGTATAAAATTATTTGCTTCCGCCATTTTGTTCAGCAAAACTATAACTACATTATTCGAAACTTCTTTTAATTCTATTCCGTTAAATGTCATTTTTAAATAATTATACCAAACATTGTACAAATATGGTGCGCTCATAATTAGCCAGATTTATATATGTAATAAATCGAATCAAATAAACGATCTATGAAAGTAATCGTGTATTATATTTTCATAATAAATATTTAAAATATATAAGATTATAATAATTATTGAAATACTAATGACCCTAAATGTCAAAGCGTAAAATTTAAGTGAAGTAAAAATAAAATCACATTTAAAGTTAATTCGTGTAATTGTAGCCGTCCCGAATACGCTCCAAAATATTTCATCTTTTCCCGACTTCTGCTGTAAGAATTCATTTAATTTAAGCCATGGACAGATTCTGGGAGGGTGGCGAATCAGGGGCGTAGGTATATATTTTGAATGAGAGGGGTTCAAGAGTAAAATTTTTGGCTGAAAGCATGAATGCTACCGAACAAGAATTATGAAAATATTATGCAATATGAAAATCATGTTAATTAAATCGAAATTCTAACAGAGTTTTACAAGTATAATGAAAAATTAGAGAAAATTCGAAAAAATCATGCAATAAAAAACGTTTTTTCCTAATTCAATTTTAATATTATTTAGTCTATAAGTATTCCAAAAATAAAGTTGCTAGAAACTTAAATTAAAACAAGTAAAATATATAGTATTTTTCGAGCCAAAAAATGAATTAGAAGAAAAATCTGAAAATAACTCGTTTGTATACATTTTTTTCTAATACAAAAACTGAAATTCCTATAAAATTCGGTAAAATACAAGATGATACAAAAATAGTAGCCGATATATTTACAAGATTTTTTTTACATAGGTACCTATTGAATATTTTAAGATGGAAAAAAGTGAAGCAAGTGATTATATAGTACTAAATACTATAAGTATATATTAACAATTTAATCATTTTAATCTTTAATGTTTGCCACTAAAATTAGAATTGAAAATGCGTTTTTATAAACAAAAGAATTTGTTAAAAATATTTTATAAACTAGCAAATTTTATCTTGTGAAAATAGTAAAATTTTTCGATTAGTAGTTTATTTATTGGAGGGGTTTGAACCCCCCCCCACCCAAACCTCCCCCTTATCTATTCCTATGGGATGAATATATAAGTATGCGAAATAAACTTAGAAAAGCCGTTTTTCTTGATTTTTCAAAATACGTGTATTAAGACTAAGAATGTTTGTTTTAAAACAATCATTAACATCATTAATTTGAGTACAAAAAATAAATTTTCCTATTTTTTAAAAAAAACGGTTTTAATATCATAATACTATTTATACATGCTTCAATTATTAAATTAATAGAAATATAATTTTTACAGTACTTAATGGAACTTTAAATGTAAATGTTTTTATTGTTTTTGTCAAATTGTCGGCATAATTTCCAAATTTCGATAAGACTATTGATAATTTCGAAAAATGAACCAAATTAAATATCTAAAGGAAAATTTTGATTCAAAGAGTTGCTGCTCCAAACTTTTGGATAAGCATTTCTATACGAATAAGACGTGTTTAGAGAAAGAAAAAAATAAATAAATAAATAAACATCATTGTAAGAACAGCTTCTTCGCACCACTCAAAAATCTAAAATCACTAACGCGCCATTTTATCGTCAACATATTACGTACTAAAAGATTAATAAAAATAAATATATAACATGATATTATTATTTTGGTACGCCGCCGGTTATATTCCATCTAATATTATGCAAATAATAATACGCGGATACAATAAACGTGTATTTTTACATGTATAGTAGTCAGAAGTAAACATGATTTTGACCGGGTCGTAAAATTATCCTAGAAAATAATTATTTCACTTCCACGTGGGGTTGAATAATCTAGGACATTATTACCGGTTAGATTAGAATAACACTAGTCTGGAGCAACACAGTACATTAAGATGACACACATTTTGATTGTCATTGTACATTGGGGTAGGATAATCATATTCCCTTGGAATAATACTAAGATGATTATACATTCCAGTTGTTATTACACAAGAGGTAGGATAATCATATACCCCAGTAACGTTCTCATCCAGGGACGAGATTATTCTATGTTCTATTATACGTACAACGGAACCTATGATTAAAGTACCTGCTTTGCACGGGTTATTTTACAAAAAGAAGTGATACCGCTAATTGAAAATCGAGTAAGAACGATTATAAAACACTTTGTTGTTTTATTAAACTGATAATAGTCGTTTAGTTATGTCGGTGATAAATTTCAGGAATTTTTTTTTAAACCAACAGAACCCTTCCCCTTTTACACACCCACTCCACGGCCTGTGGTGTATTATAATGGCATATATAATATGTAATTGCACATAACGGCACGAAGCTTCGTCAGCTATAAATTCGATTTATACCACTTGGAATAAAATTCACTATAATTTATTTTGCTTTCTTTTTATTTAAATGCTTTATGGGGTATTTTCGGTATTTTTTTATATTTTTGGCTTATGAGTTACATTTTTCCAAAATGTGTTCTAAATAAACGTATTTGAAAGAATAATTCAGTTTAAGGAGATTTTTTTTTTTTTGAAAATAAATTTAATTGCCCGATGCAACTCCGATGATACAGGTTAATCATTTTGTGTAACTATTTTTTAACAAATTTTTATGAATTAGGAATCTTAAAAAGGATAAATCTAATTTAAACACAAACTGTGGAAGAAAAAAGAAGAGCATATTTATATATTTATAATTTAATAGACTGAAAAATAATTATAATACGTTTTTCGTAATATAATATTTTTTTTTTTAAACAAAAACCCCATTTTTAAAGCTTTTTTGGAAGATTTGTTGAGTTTTATCACTTTATTTTAAGAACTTTTTCAAAAATTTTTTATTGCTTTAAAATCCGTACTCAAGTCATAATGAAATAATATGATTTTGATAGTTAAGGAATTTTCTATCCACTTTTCCTTTTATTTTATTTACTGAACTAATCTTATTCTAAGTTGAAAATTCGTATATTTTTACATTTTTAAAAATCAATTTCTGAGTATACACTCGAATCGGGGATATATAAGTTGTGTTGGTTCGTGCTAAAGAAGACAGTGCGTGAAATCTAAACTCGTTTTCGATATCCTTATTGGACGATTAGATTTGTCAGTATATGTCTTTGGAATAGAAATGCTATTTTTTTAGCGTGGATATCAGTTAGATTCGAATCCCTTTTTGGTTAGGCGCTAATGATCGCACACGCGCCCGACAAGTGTGCACGCGCTACACGAATAATAATCATCAAGGCTCCAGACTTCTAGCATTTGCATATTTGTTTATAAAACTCAAAAAAAAAATAGTAGAGTCAGCTAGAAATCCGTTTCATACTAAAAGGAATGTGTAACTTCAAAAGTTTTTAGTGCATATTTTAGCGTTTTTGGGGTTTTTCTGCTATTTTTTGCATATAATTTGTAAATCTCAAAATATTAAATACTTTTACGGTTTGTACTTGGTGAGCTAACTAAATAGTTATTTATAGAGGTCATTTTTCAAAATTCTCAATAAATTTTATATTTATATTTATATTTATATTTTATTTATATTTATACTTTATAATATACCTTTACTTTTACTTTGCTTTACTATGCTTTACTTAAATTTACTTTGTTATACTTTGCTTTAATTTACTTTACTATTTTTATTTAATAAATAAAGAAAAGGAAAAACAAATTTCATGAGAAAAATGAGTTAGAAAAAAATGTCAAAAATTTTCCTTGCACCGAATAATTATTTATAATATTGTTTATTTATGTACAAATTTTCATAAAATTTGAATCATAAAATAGTGGTTTCCGATTCTTTTTGATTAAGTTTTAGGTAGTTTTTCCCGAGAGGAAAATGAGAAATTTAAAGCACCGTCTAGTGGCAAATTCGATTACAAAAAGTTGCTGGTTATTTCCATACAAAAATGTTCACAGGAAAAATAATAATAAACACCACTGTGTGAGAACACTAGCTTTTACGCTTCACTCAAAATCCAAAATAAAGATTCTCATCCTCAATTCGTAAAATTTTCAAAAATTTGACCTTTACGGCTAAGGACTATTATTATGTTATAAACCCCTTGGTGAAAATTTCTTTGTGTGCCCTTGACTGGGGCGCGTGTAAAATCATTGCCTTAAGGAGTATTTTTCCTTAATCCGGCCCTGTCTATGAGCAGTATACAATAAATAGGCTTAGGGACATTTGCATATATTTTTTTGAAGATCATTAAAATAGCAGAGTAAAATATAAATATTGTTCATAATGCAAAGAATCTAATTCTTATATTTAATTTAGAATATTTATGCATATTTTTCAGTTTTTGCCAATTAGAGCATATTTAATGTGCTTTTAATTGTCATATATTTGTATTATTTAATCTTGTCCTGCGTCTTTTGATTTATATTGATCAAATTAATTGACACTGATGTACAACAGCATTGTCGAATAGATTGTCATAAAATAGTTTTAAACATATATTTAATTATTATGAAAAATGATCTTGGTATACAATTTATTTTAATTATCAATAAATGACAGCCTTATCGCGGAAAATATCATAAATTATTGAGTTCCACAAAAAAGCATTGAGTTTGATCGATAATTTTTAAGAAATATTTACTTAAATACCATTATCAATTATATTTTATTTAATTGTCAATTAATAAAAAAATTAACAACAATAGTTATGTATATACAGGTCAATTGTTTAGTGCATATTTGACTGTTTTTTAGAGCTAGAAGTTCCTAAGCCTAACAACGAATAACGCTGAAACGAATTTTTTTTGTCATTCAAATCCAGTCCATCGAGAAATCCATCAACGAAAAATACTCGACTTTTTTTCATTTTTTTTTTTTTTTTGCTACATTTTTCCTATTTTCATCTTCCCACGTTTGGCGCGATCCCTCGCTAATATCAAATTTGTATTTGCCGTAGCGTCCTCGGCATTTTTGTTATTCTACTTGAACGCCAACTATTGACGTCTACTATTGTATACAGTAGTTCTCCGTTGAAGCGTTTTTTTTTGAATTTCACCCGTTTACAATTCGTACAGGTGATATTTGTTGCGATCCTCCGCCTTGTGTGTACCGAATATTTTATGAAAGACCAAAAACCGATTGACACGTGTCAGTTGATACGCATAAACGTACAATGATAATAATAATAATAATAATAATAATAATAAAAACAGCACACAGTTCACACCATATTATAGAACTGTATTCACGGCTCCTCTGAAACGATATTGGCGGCAAACCGAAAGGTTCTATATTGTTCACGTGTTTTTAAACCATTTCTACGATTGGTCCACTACGCGCTAAAGATGGGTCAAGTAGTTGCGCGGCGTTTAGAATTTGAAAACAATGATAATTCACTGAATTCGGAAATAGATTCTGAGCGTGTCTTGGTTGATAATTTGTATTACCGATGTTTTTCGCTGTTTTTGAAACAGCGAAACTCCAAAATAAATATTTGATACGGCTTTCAAATAATTTCGTATTGATTAAGGATGTTAATCAATGTCGATATTGTTCGAAAGTCAAAACTCTTATAAAACGAAATCGACTAACCTACAAACACCATTGTAAATCCACTAGCTTTTTACTCCACTCAGAATCTAAAATCTGACAGTATAATATTACATCTTTGTGAGAATGTGGGTACAACATTTTTATTTATTTATTTATTAGTATAAACGCTAACCTATAAACCTAACTGTATTTAAAAATGTTTTTGATGCTCTACATTTTTTTTTTTTTTTTATAAAAATATAAATGAACTTTCTTGACATTTAAAAATGAAATTCTTATAGTTCTGATAGATGAAATACAATCTCTTCAGTTCGGTGGTCTAATTATTTTATTGTTATTGGCAACGTGTTGGAATTGAAACCATATTAATAAATAATTTTTGCGCAATTTGTTGATGTATTATTACAACAACATAATAATATTACAGTCTCTCTTATAGAAAAATTAAAACTAAACAATCACCGTAGTGTTTACGAAAGAAAAATCTCTGTTGGAATTTGATTCAAATGTTTTGACTGAAAATAAAACGACATTATCAGTGGAAACTAACAGCTTTTGTCAATTTATCAACTCCAGAAAAACTTTTCGATTTTTACATCACTAGTGTGTAGGTACTCGAATAATAATTGAGAGTGTACTTAATTTTATGGTCTTATGAAAGAGTAAAACTTTTATTAGAACTTTTTTTTTTTTTAACGTAATACAGTTTGTAGACAATTGTTGTTGAAAATTTACTGTTTTTAACACCATTTTTTTTGGAATTACGGCTAAATAATTTATTTCGTGAAAATTTGGTTCTAGTCAAATTTGAACTCATTTCTATTCGATTTTTTCGGTAGTTTTTCCTTAGGTTTGTTAAAACTATTGACGATTTCAAAAAAAGAAAAAGAAAAAATGCTCCTTGGAGTATTAACTATATAACATTTCTAATTTATTATTTAAACTAAAAAAAAAAAAATTTTAACTAAAGCATTCTTTGCTCTACACTCAGAATCTAAAAAGAAGGTAAGATATAAAAATAGTGAATATTCGTTAGTTCGCTTCACTGCTCAAATAAGATATTGCGTGTTGAGTAAACAGAATCATGATTAAAATTTCAAAAAAGAAATAGAAAAATATATTGGTAGACAAGAATTTGGATTTGGATCGTAATTTAAATTTTATGTGCTATACAGTTTTGTTTGAAGAAAGAGACATGTGAAATAAATCGTTTTCGTTTTAACACAATTTTTTAATATTTCGAAAATTGCAAGTATGACAAATAAGTGTAGCGCCAGTGTTGCGTTTGGCTGAAGAGAGACGTTCGATTGCACATAAAACACTTCGATGAATTTCTCTTTATAAAATATCATATAATATTTAAGTGAAGTGAAAAATATATATTGGATTTTCAATCATGCGTGTTTTTGTATACCTGTTACCATGGTTCAGGTAGTAGGGCAGTAAAACTCATCTCTAAACGTTTCGTTTAGTCTCTATTTAGATCAGGATTTTTTTTTTCGCTTGATATTTTGGAGTGATAACTTTTCAGAAAGGTTAAGTTTAAAATAAAAAATAAATAAAGAAAATTAATTGTAAAAACACTAGCTTCGATCCCATCTAAAATTAATTGGAAATTTGCTAAATGACAAAAAAAAAACTGATGTATCCCAATATCGTCCTAACTCCTAATATAGGGTTACCATACGTCCTGTTTTATACAGGATTGTCCTTTATTTCGGCTCTACATGTCCTGTTGTCTTGACAAACTTCTCTCGGGACGCTGTTTGTCCCGTAATTACAAGTCTGTCCCATATTAATCCCGTTTTTTGACTTGCTGTTGATTTAAAATTTTTGGAACGAAATTATTGAATAAAATAATGTCTAGAATCAAGAAATCTTTTGGACACCATTAGATCAATTATTATAATCATAAAATAATTGACAAGTTTTTTTGTTTTTTTTTTTTTAAGTAAAGTATACAATATGCATGAATAAAGGATTTGAAGAAATTTTAAAAAGTATCAACTTAGTTTCATTATGTTATTTTATGTTTTTCAAAATAATGTTTTTATGTGTTAAAATTTAATCTATAATAGGTAGTTTAAAAATTATCTTTTTGTCATGATTCAAAAACGTAAATATATATCTAATAAATACCTATTTACCTATTTTAAAATACTATGAAAAGTATTTTTATCCTGTATTTTATTTTCTTAAA
>JAIPRM010013021.1:0-11714 GCA_025469315.1 Stegophylla sp. TES_Ste_2020 | reverse complement strand
TTTTGAAAAAGTTATTGATCGAAACTTTTGGACAAGTATTTCTATACAAAAAAGTGTTAACAGAAAAAAAAAAGAAAAAAAATAAAAAAAAAAAAATAAACATCATTGTAAAAACACTAGCTTCTTCACTTTTTTCAGAATCTAAAAGTACATTATTATATACTGCAAAATGTATATTGTTCATTTGGATTTTTTTTATATATATACATATATATATATATAAGGTGATTTTTTAAGCGTGCTCACCTTCTTTTTTGGCCGTAAAAATTTAAAAATTTGAATTTTTTTTTCAATGTTTAAGTCACTATGTTTTTCAGGACTCCTTTTTTTTTTTTTTTTTATTTTGTTATCACCTTGAGTATGTCTTGTGTTCCTATAAAGTTTTTTTTTCAAAATGAAACACCCCTATTTTAACTACAGAATTTTATTCAGGTCATTTTTCTGTGAATTTTTATGTATTAAAATCAAAATTCGTACTAGTAGTTTATATTTTACAATGCTGAGAATGAAGAGTTAATTGGTAAAATCATAGATTCATAACAATTATATAATACGTTAGTAGCTCGGTGTCCATTAGAATACCATCCTTAATATTTAAATTTGAATAATTCAAAAATTATTCGTACGAACCTCGATTTTTATAAATCAAAATTCGCAAAAAACTGACCTAAATAAAATTCCGTAGTTAAAATAAAGAGGGGGTGCGGCGTGTCGTTTGGAAAAAAAGTTTTTATCACTACAGGACAATCTTAAGGTGATATGATAAAAAAATATACGTTATTGGAAACATAGTTTTTATTGTGACTTAAGCATTTCGAAAAAAAATCCAAATTTTTGCATTTACGGCCAAAAACAGGGGTGGGCATGCTTACCACTTACAAGACATCACCCTGTATATAGCTTAGTTATACTAAGACATATAAAAGTTATTTTATTGAAGCTTTTGTATTTATATAGAAAGTAATATATATATATATATATATATATACATATTTGGTTGTTTTTACATTTTATTCGATATTATAGATAATAATTTATACATTTGTTTTTATAGTATTCTAACAAAATAAATTATGGCAAAGCTGGACATACTTCGCACGACGGGTGGGATTCTCTTGACGGGTGTATTGAATTTTAAAGAAATGATAAATCATTTTTTCAATAAAACGTTTCTAAACGAGGGAAGTTAGTAATATAAAAAAATTAATGAGAAAAAAAAATGTTAGAAAAATGTCGAAAATTTTTTTTCATATTTTCAAAATTTTCTTGCGATCAAAAAATAATGGTCTCCAAGTCGTTTTCGTCAAATTTTGGGTAGTTTAACCCCCCCACCCCCCCCCAAAAAAAAAAACTGAAGAATTGAGAAATTAAAAAAAATGATCTCTATAAGGTTAAGGTACCAACTAGAGGCGAATCCGATTTCAAAAAGTAACTGATCGAAATATTTGGACGAGTATTTCCATACGAAAAAAGTTGTACACAGAAAAAAAAAAATAAACATCGTTGTAAAAACACTAGTTTCTTCACTGCGTTCGGAATCTAAAAGCCGATTATTAGTTATTTAAGATTCTGAGCGGAGCGGGAATATCTAGTTATTTTAGCAAAGGGGTGTTTATTTTTGTTTTTTTCTGAAAACACTTTTACTAATCGAAAAATATAGACCGATTTAGTTTTTTTTCCTACATATTGGCCAACGCCCAACCGAAACGGCTAATCTCAAAATCCACCGCCCGCCCCCACCCCCACCCCCCACCCCCTACTAAGGGGGTACACGTGTCTGTTGAAAAAAGGAACGCGAACGCGACCGAACTGATACGAAAACCGTTTCCGGACAGATCGGACGCGAGTTCACGATATACGTATATTTTTAGGACGTAGTACGCGCGGGTATGGGTTTGTGCTTGTTGACCGTCGCAATATATGAACAAAATACGCAATGCGCCAACGTTACGTATTATATATTATTTCGGTCGCGAAATTGGCAATCGCATCGACGTAATCGACACGCGAGATATTTATACAAAACACAATATTATATCGTATATCGTTATAAATCATCGTGATCCCTATCGAATTTCGTTCGACGTTTTACCCCCCCGAAGAAGAGATGCGCGCGCACAATACGCGCCAAACAAGATCACTCGCCGATAACGCGCTACGCATATGGTTAATTCCGCAGTCGGAAAACCGAAACGAAAATGCTGCGTTTATTCGAAATCGCGTAAATCATAACATTATTTGTACTTTAATTATGTATATATATATATAAAAATATAATATGTTTAAAAAATATTATAGGTCTTCAAATAATATAATATTATGTTCTCCGCCGTAACGTCTAATAACCGTTCAGAATGCGATATAAATCGTCTCCGCTTGTCCGCGTCTATATGCTGTAACGTTATTATTTTTATTATGACTAGGGCTGCGAATTTGTAGAAAAGCGCATTTTTTTTTTTCGATTATACAAAAACATAGCTTTGTAAGTACATAATCTGAATTACGTAACAACGAATCCATGTATGAAACTTTTATTTTGCATTTTTTTCACATATTTTCCTTTTTTAATTCATTTCCGGTATTTTTAATTAAATTCCGTCAAATAACATTTTTCGAAAACCTATTTTTTGGGGTTTTTTTTTTTACAGGTTGTATAAACGTCAAATTTAAAAAAAAATTTAAAAATTAAAAATCTTTCAGATGAACAGCATTATACAAAATTCAAATTCAACCAACAATTTTACTATTATTACTATTTTTTTATTAAATAAATATATTTTTATGTATGTAAAATTTAATCTACTAATGTAGTAATGTGTATAATATCCCATAATCAGCATAAATGTAAAAATTAAATTAAAAACCTATTTTAAGTGCATTTTATACTGAAATGTTGTGCATTTTATATTGCATTTTTTGCATTTTAAGTGCATATTTCATTGCATTTTTAAGGTTTTTAGTGCATTAAATTCACAGCCCTAATTATGACTGTCATACTCGCGGGATTCACTGCTATGTAATTTTCGCGGCCAATAACGTTACTGTGTGTCATTATTATTGTGTTTCATATATTATATATAATGTTTAAGCCACATTATGGTTTATATGAACTTATATACAAATCTATAAATCTTTCGTTCCTTAAAAACGGACAAAGGTATAGGATGTGTTGTTGCTATAAAGCTATCAAAACTAGTTACGTAATTTACTTTTACTGACTGTTCAGAACAGAACCGTCTCCTTCCTTCGTCGTGGTTAAAATAAATTACCTCAGTACTAGAAATAACGATCCTTTCTCATCCCATTCTTTTCAATAAAAACTTACAATCCAAACAACAGTCCTTTTAATCTCCTATTATATCTATAGTCATAGCTGCAATTAGAGGGGGCTTGAAGAGGCTAAGCCCCCTCAAGAAAACTCATAGCCCCCTCCTAGAATTTTTAAAAATTACATTAGGTTAACGACTTTTGGGAGGGGGGGGGCTAAATCAATCAAATAAACATATTATCCCAACCAAAAATATTTTCCAAGTTGCACTTATGTCTATATTTTATTATTATTATTATTATTATTATTATTATTACCTTATAGGTAATAACTTTAGATTTTGTTCAGCACTTTAACCCTTTTTTCTAGTTTTATTTGTACGTACATTTAGAATTTAGTAATTTGCACTTAATCTATTGACTATCATAAACTACTCGATTTATTGCATATACCTATATTGCACGTACCTAATAGAACTTTAAATAAAATTTAATAATAATAAGTATTAGTAGTGTTTGGTAGTAGTAGAAGTAATAATGGGTACGACCTTAAGACGTGTATAAGAAGTCGTAATTTTCCGTGCGAACCGCAAAGATAATGTATAAACGAGGGACGAGCCACGATTTGCGGAGTCCCCGATCCGAGGATTACGATTTTGCAGGACTACGTTAAGTACCTACGTCGGATAAAGTGTTGGCTCAGCACAACCCTTTAAACACGACACACACACACATGTGTATATAAAGTAGCCGCCGCAATTGCGATTTAAAGGATTTCGGATATATTTTATGGCGTCAGTAAAATATTTCCCGCGGTCGTAAACACCCTTCTTTTAATTAAGAGACCGTTTAACTTGTCGACGACGTTCCTCGTCTCCGCGCGTAATGTCTTGGTAATTACTTCGTTTGCGCGCACAAAACATAATAAATAAGTTAGCAAGTACGACGTGCAATACACTTAAGTACGAGTTAGTCTACACAATACGTCCTGTTTTATACAGGATTATCCTTAGTTTCGGCTCTGTGCCCTGTTGTCCTGACAAACTTCTCTCAGGACGCTTCTTGTCCCGTAATTTCAAGTCTGTCCCCCCGTATTAATCCCGTTTTTCGACTTACTGTTGATTGAAACATTTTTGAAATGGAATTATTGAATAAAATAATCTAAGAGTCTAGAAATCTTTAGGATACCATTAGATCAATAATATTATAATCGTAAAATGAATTAACAAGTTTTTTTTAGAAAGTTAAGTACACAATATGCATGAATAAAGGATTTGAAGAAACATTAAAAAGTATCGATTTAGTTTCATTATGTTATTTTATGTTTTTCAAAATAATGTTTTCATGTGTTTAAATTTAATCTATAATAGGTAGCTCAAAAATAATACTTTTGTCACGATTCAAAAACATATATACATATTTATTTAAAAATATTATGAAAAATATCTTTGTCCTGTATTTTATTTTCTTAAATATGGTCACCCTAGTCTACACTGTAAATAGTGTGCCACAATGATTTTCTTGTGGATGTCTATCCGGTAGAATGTATAAGGATTATTATTATTATTTTTTTTTCATGCTCAATTTGAAACAATTATAAAACTAACATTTTTATAAATAGAGTAATTGTTTAAATTTTTTTAGGTTTCTTTCATACAAACCACTATATTATTATTATTGAATTCAGTCTCAGAAAGAGAATATTGTCGTTGAACATCTTTATTCTTAAATTTTTCTTTTTCAACCAATAGTTTAAAAAATATAATAAAACATTTGAATTTGACTGTAGGGAAAGTGGAGAAGTAAGATACTTCTCACAAACATTTGTTGCGATTACAACATTTCAATTAACTTTAAATATTTATAGCTCTTGAAAATCGATCAAAAATTTAAAATTTAAGTATTAAAATTATAAAAAATATTCTCGTTTTTAATATTAAGACAAAATTAATGGTTGTCATTAATATAAAAAAACTCAAAATATCTCTGAGATAAAATAAATAGGTGATAGCCGCGGTTGAAGGGGTTTGAAGTTAGACCTTTGAAGTGTAATATTTACATTGAACATATAAAACGCATAATATATAATATTATAGAATAAATAATAAAAAACTTGAGCCTTGTGAACACCTAAAATCTCACTTCATGTCTGGTGTATGTATGTATACATGTTACAATGGTATTCCCTCGTAAAAGTGTGCACTTACTAAGTGCGACAAGCGCGATGTATTTAGAATTTCTCCAAAGGGTAATCACTCACCCCCCCCCCTTCCCACCAAATACAGCACTGAGTGCGACCAGCACTATAGGATATTATTATTATAAACTTTTGTTTTTACATCGAATAAACCACTCGAGCAACTGAGTTCGACAGAACTGTCAGATAACTTTTTTGTATCCATTAAAACGAGAGCCGATTATTAAAGCCGCGAGCCAACGAATCACGCGAAGTTTAGAAACAAACCTGTTCGTCGTCGACAATAACTGAAACAACAACAACAACACAATATATTATTATTTTTCATCGACTCTTGGCAACAAACAAAATGGGCAAATTGGAAAAATTATTCTCTATGCGATCAAACTCTGCCCAACTAAGTATATTGTGTGCAGGGATGGGCCAAATACTTTTAAAATTGTATTTAAATACTTTAATTTTCATCGAACAAATACAAGATACAAAATACATTTGATTTCTATAAGTAAATACAAAATACAAAATACATTAATTATCTCCGAGGAAATACAAAATACAGAATACATTAGAAAAAAAATTAATTATAGATAGCGTACAACTATACGCAGTACATTACGATAAACGAAAATCCTAGCTGTATACACACTGCGTCATCAAACAATATAAATTCAAAACATTCATTACAACAATAATTTATTATTGTTAATAATAAAGATGAGTCAATATAATTTTCTTTTAAGAATAAGATAGTCACTGGTATGCACACAAAATTATTTTTTCCCAATTTTTTTCTCAATATTTATGTATGTATTATGAACAGTCCGATTAATTGTTAATTGGCCGGTGTAAAAAGTATTTAGTATTCACTTAAATTATTTTATTTCCCAAAATACTAAATACTAAATACATTAAATAAAAATAATATTTAAATACAAGATACAAAATACTTTAGAAGAATACTCAGTTAATACTCTAAATACAAGATATAATTGTATTTGAAATACTGCCCACCCCTGTATAATATAATACGTTTTGTATTAGGAACAAAAATGTATTGAACTTTACGAACAGCTACAACAACGAATGGGAGTAGTAGTGATGGGTCCACCACTAACCGGTAAAACGACAATCATTCGACTTCTATCACGTGTAATATACCTAACAATTAAAATTATAACTTCTTTTCAACGTGATTTAAAGTTGTTATATATTTTTATAGGCATTGACTACAAACAACAATATTAAAATACATCAAATAAATCCCAAAGCCCAAACTCGATCACAGCTTTTAGGAAAAGTTGATTTGGACACTCGACAATGGATTGATGGTATCATAAGTAAAGCTGCTCAACAAGCGTATTCTGAGAATCCCGGTAAAACCATTTTTAAATGCAATAATATTTGAAAACATTTAAAAAAAAAAAAATTGGCTCAATATTAGAATATAATATGTTTGAAATAAAAGTATTGATTAAAAATAAAATTTTAAATATAGATATCTTAAAAAAGAATGAATTTTCGAAGATAATATAAAATTAATATTTTAGTTATATCAATTTTCATACTTTTTAAATTGTAAATTTGGGTTGAAAATTATATAAATCCATAAATATCAATGATAAATATGCATATTCGCAATGACAATGTTACAGCTAGGTAACACAACATGCTTTAAACCATAGAGTAAAGAATATATAGAGATGTCATACCGTATACTGTTACGTATAATGAATTGAAGCAATAAAATAGAACACGCTAAGAGTGACCATTTTGAGAAAAATAAAATTCTTTTTCTTATTTGGTTGGTATCACTTTAAATTTTCATATTATCATATCAGATATTATATATTATTATATAGTATTAGATAAAATATACAAAAACAATAACATTTATTTTAAAGTATATGATAACAGTTCCTTATCAGTGATCCGAATGAGCAAGGGATACAATATTTCGATACGGTAATTTGATTCATTTCAATAGGTCACTCTAAGCGTATTCCATTTCAATGCTTCATTTTGGTATACATATGGCCACCCGTTGCTTCAAACACAGTGACGTAGCCAATAAATATACCGAATTAGTTTATGCCTAGCCCCCACTCCCTTCACTAGATCAATTTTCAATGATTTTGAATTGTCCAAAACGATTTGAACCGGTGCTTTAAGATTTTCTCGACCAATTATGTACCAGTATTCACTATACTCATATTTTCTTCTAAAAACTTAGAAAATAATATTACAATGTAGTCATAATTAGACCGTATTCACTTTAAAGTACGAACCAATACTGGTTTCGATATTATACCTCTATTTACATTCCAAAATTACATTTTATATTCGATTAGCATTAGGTATACGAATTTGGTTGTTATATTTTCATCAGGGACCAGGCGCGGATTCAGAAGGGGGCTATAGATGCTCGAGCACCACCTGTCATATTAACCACACTACACAAAATTATATAAAATTATTAACTGACTAAAAAATATGATATTTTTTAACGCAATAGCTTGCCACATTTGGGTGAAATTGAAATGCAATTAAGTGCAAGCAGGTAAATTTATTATAAAAAAGCTGTATATATTTCTCACCATGGGTTTTGTTCGATCATTAAATGGGATTTGTAGGTGTACATATTAAATTTTAAAGAAACGATAAATCGTATTAAACTTTAAAGGCGTTTTTGTCAACATTTGAGTAGTTTTTCCAAAATTTTGAACAAACTATTGAGGATTTGATAAAATTCTGATTCATATAGTTGCTGGTCGAAACTTATGGACAAGAATTTCTATATGAAAAAATAAAATAAACATAATTTTAAAAACCCATACCTTCTTCACCCCACTCGAAATGTAAAACGTAAAATAAACTGAATAGATCATTATAGTAAATTAAACAAATGAAGGTGGATAATTTATTAAATATTTTTTTTTTCTAATAGTGATATAAATATATAATTTATTTTACATAGAGATTTATATTAAGGTGTAATTAGTAATTAGCTGATATTAGTATTCAGTTATATTGATGAGCATCACCCCCTATTTATAATTTCTGGATCTGTACCTGTCAAGGACGATCTTGAATAAAAAAAAATCGTGAATCATAGTAAATATTCCATATTAAAATTGTCACAGAACAATTATTTTATTTGGTTCTTATTCGTAGATGTAATATCTTGGATAATATTTGATGGAGATGTGGACCCCGAGTGGATAGAATCACTTAATTCGGTTTTAGACGACAACAGATTATTGACATTGCCGTCTGGTTGGAGAATACAGTTTGGAAAGAATATAAATTTTATTTTCGAAACACATTCTCTCAGACACGCGTCTCCTGCGACTATATCAAGGATGGGTATAATTCTCCTCAGGTAATGCAGTTAAAATATAACCTTCCAATTAAAAAACGAATAGCGAATATTATTATGAAATTCGTATTTTAACAGTGAAGAAGATGTAAATGTGAAAAATGTAATCGATTCTTGGATTAATATGTCTTCTCATAAAAGTAGAATTATAAACGATTATGAAGTTCAACTGTACAAAGGTAAATTAAATAATTAAAATCGTTTATATGCGTACAGCTAAAGCAAATTTCATTTAATATACTTTAAAGCTCTAAAATGGTTGGAAATTAACGGACAATACGTTTGTCCGTGCTCGATGATATCGACAGTGAAAAACGTCTTGCAACTTTTAATCGATGTCGAATCAAAATCACACTTTACAATTTGCTTGATAAACGGATTGGGAGCGAATTTAATAGCATCTGTTAGGGATAAATTTATAAAAATGGTAATGATGCGCACGAAATAAAATTAAGTAAAATTAATAACAACGCAACTAATTGAGATGTTTATATAAAGATTGTTGAAATATTCGGAGAGTACATGCCGGAAACTGATGTTAAATATTATTTCTACAATCGAACAAGAGACAGTATAGAAGTTTACAATTCACTGGACATAGATAAATCAAATTCATTTGGAAATAAAATCGGAGATTTAATCGAAACACCGAGAATTGCAAATGCGACTGATGTCTTAGTCAAATGGATACAACATGGTAAATCAATTTTTGTCGTTGGGCCTCCGGCATCTGGCAAAGGGTAAAAATTCAATTATTCTTCAAAAACGTTCATAAAATATATGGTTACAGTAATTGTGTTATAATGTTTCTCAGAAAAATTATTTTAAAATGCTTAAATATTTTAAGAGGAATCGAATGTGTTACAATTCACTGTAGTGCGCAAACGTCGCCTGAACAATTATTATTAAAAATGTCACAGGTATTTTAACATATAAATAATATGTTAGTATTTTATATTATACTAGAAGTGTACATGTTTTTTTATAGGTTTGTATGATAGTATCCAATAACAAAGGTCGAGTTTATCGTCCGAAAAATTCGGAACGATTAATATTGCATTTGAAAAATTTAAATCACGTTAAACCGGACAAATGGGGTACTATAAATTTAGCAGCATTTATACAACAAGTGAGAATAAAACTTTCATGGCCAAAAGTTTATTATACGAAATTGTGCTTTTGTAACATTAAAATCGAAATACAATATCGTTTAATTAAAAATAAATGTTGCAGTTGATTTTTTTTAGAGGGTTTTATGAACCTGCTACTTTGGAATGGATGGGAATAGACACGAATATTGTGATTATCAATAGTTTAACCTCAGTGGACGGTATCAATCCAAGACTTGTTTCGGCTAGTAACATTTTAAACATAGAGTAAATATAATAATATAATATTATTTATGTGCCTAATGAAAATATTTAATTTCAAACACCAAATGAATAATAATTTTATAGAACTCCGCAAAACCACGAGCTAATAAAGATGTGCACAGAGTATTTAGGAACTATGATAAAAGAAAAATCAGAAATTCCAAATGCAATTGTAGATTTATTAACAAAGGTATGCTATATAATAAACTGTGAAGCTTTTTTTGATTTATGATCAACGCAATAAAAATAATCGTTTTCCTTTAAAGACAAGAGAAACACTTACGTCACTACAGACACCTCATTATACGTTTACGAATCATATTTTAATAGAACTGTGTCAGAACTTAAGTAGATACCAATTTAATGACGAAAATAGTGTATCTCAAGTAATAAAAATAATTAATTTTTTTATTTTATTTATTTTGAGTTAAAATTGTATTCTTTTAGGTTTTATTCTACGAAGCCAATCACATTTTTAATGACAGACTAGTGAAATATGAAGATAAAAAGAAATTCGAAGGAATAATTCGTAAGGTCTACACAAATCATAACTTGAATTTCAAATACGAAGGTAGTATTGTAAATTTAATTATGAATTATAAATTACATTGCAGCACTATTATGTTAAATATTTAAACTCTTTTACAAATATTTTAGGTTAAATTAGGTTTTTGTTTTAGAAATTTACCAAAACACAAAATTTTATAAAAAATATAACTATGATAGTTGTACAAATTATATTCTTAATTCAGGTTTGACAAGAAAAATTTCAGCCCGAAAAAACGTGGGCGACTTTTCCGGGTTAAGTCCACTCAAATTTTGTGAAACCCAATAATTCATACATTTTGTTTAATAGTAATAAAAATGGTCAATTGTAAATGTTACAATTTTATTATTTTTCATTAAGTAACTTCATGGAATACAAATAGCACGATAAATGCCGGATCTAGGGCAAATAGGGTAGTTCTTGTCCCCGGTCGCCATATATTTAGGAACACCTCTATAACAAAGGCTTTTATTGAAGAGTATGTCGTGAACTTAAGGGAAGGGGTTTACGGGAGCGTTAAAATGTTATTTGTCCCGGACAAAAAATTATTTTTATCCGGGACTGAGAATAATAATAAAAAAGCCGGACATACTTCGCACGATTGGTGTTCTTCGCACGACGGGTGGGATTCTCTTGACGGGTGTATTGAATTTTAAAGAAACGATAAATCATTTCTTCAATATAACGATTCTGAACGAGGAAAGTTAATAATATAAAAATAAATGAGAAAAAAAATGTTAGAAAAGTGTCCAAAATTTTTTTTTCACATTTTCAAAATTTTCTTGCCCCAAAATCTTTTTTATAGGATTTTCTATCTATTTTCATAAAATTCGGATCAAAAAATGATGGTCTCCGAGTCGTTTTTGTCAAATTTTGGGTAGTTTCTTCTAAAAAAAAAAAAATTGAAGAATTGAGAAATTCAAAAAATGACCTCTCAAAAGTACAATCTAGAGG
>JAIPRM010013020.1:0-11715 GCA_025469315.1 Stegophylla sp. TES_Ste_2020 | reverse complement strand
AGAAATTGGAAAAATGACCTCTTTAAAGTATCATCTGGGTATGATTCCGGTTCTTTAGAGATATTGATCGAAACTTTTGGTCCAGTATTTCTATACGAAAAAGTGTTCACAGAAAGAGAAAAAAGAAAAAAAAAAATAAACAACATTGTAAAATCATAAGCTTCTTCACTTCGTTCAGAATCTAATACATATATATGAGCTTTTTTTTACATATTATATTTTAGGTGTAACAAGCAAAAAAAGCCGAACATACTTCGCCTTGAAGGGATTTCCTAGTGGGTGTATTGAATTTTAAAGAAACGATAAAACTGCAATTCTTTATTAAAACGATTCTGAGCGGCGGAACTTTCGTTACAGTGGTTACCAACGTAAAGAATAAATATAATTAAAATATTAAAATTTATTGTGGCTATTGTGTTACGATGGTTACATTATATTATTCCACAAATTAATTGGTTGCTATCAGATTTCGTATAAAAACCAAATAAACAATCAAACAGAAATAAAATGACGTAAACTAACAGTTTATGCAGTGTCAACCGTTTGAAAAATGCGAATTTTTTAAAAAAGCACTTAAAATAAAGCAATAAAGCTCAACAAATCTTCCGAAAAAAGCATTAAAAATGGGGTTTTCGATAAAAAAAAAATATACATATTAATTACGAAAAACGTATTATAATTATTATTTATTAGTTTATTAAATAATAAATATGTATATAAATATGCTATTCTTTTACTTCCACAGTTTGTCTGTAAATTAGATTTATTATTTTTAACAAAATCTAATTTATCAAAATTTGTTAAAAAAATAGTTACGAAATGATCAACCTATATCATCGGAGTCGCATTGAGCAATTAAATTTATTTTCGAGTTTTCAAAAAGAAAGATCTCCTTTAAATCGAATTGATCTTTCAAATAGTTTATTTATTCAACACATTTTGAAAAGATACAACTTAAAAGCTAATAAAAAAAATATATTTAAATACAAAAAAAAAGTAAATAAAAGCAAAATAAAATGTCGTGAATTTTTTTATTCTAAGTGGTATAAATCGAATTCAAAGCTGACGTAGCTTCGTTTTAGAGCGATAGAAAAAAAAAAAAAAAAGCAAATGCCTTCAAAATCCGCACTCTACTTATGAGTATCGTGAAAATAAATTTAATACTGAAATTTTAGACGATTAACGTGATTCGTAATGGAATTGTTTTTTTTTTTTTTTTGAATATTTTAAATCATTTAAATAATATCGAAAATGGCAACGATAAGCACCCGTACGTGTCGAAGATGTTAATTATTAAAATAAAATATAAACTCGCGCGTTGAAATGTGAAATAAAAAATTATGCAAAAGAGAGAAATACATATTGTATTAACGCGTTTTGTGACGCGCTTCTTTTCGTCAACAAAACTGCTGCGGACTCAACAACTCCGTTGCACATTCGTTTGTTCGTAATGAAAAAGTAATTTTGTTACTTTCTCTTAAACGTTCCTAACGAGTATAACGTCTCGTAATTGCATTACGTCGGGGAAAAGCAACTCGCCCGACACTGATTGGCCGCCCCGCAACATTACAACAGCGGAAACAAACAATTATTATTATTATTATTATTATTATTTGCCTCGGGTTCGCGTGAGCAGAGGGCCGGCCTTCGGCGGCAATCTAAGACGGTTACACGTAAGAAACCATTTTACGTGCATTTTATACTATAATTTTTGATATTTCATATCGCATTTTAGACTCTTGAACGAAGTGAATGATGTTACAATGATGTTTTTTTTTTTTTTTTCTGTGTACAACTTCTCCCATGGACATACTTGTCCAAAAGATTCGATCAGTAACTTTTTGAAACCGGCTTTGCCTCTAGATTGTACTTTAGAGAGGTCATTTTTTTTTTAATTTCTCAATTCTTCGATTTTTTTTTTTTTTTTGAAAATTTGACAAAAACGACTCGGAAACCATTATTTTTCGATTCGAACTATATGAAAATTTAAACATAGATAGAAAATCATAATATAAGAAAGATTTTGGCGCGAGAAAATTTTGAAAATGTGAAAAAAAATTTTTGAACATTTTTCTAAAAATTTTTTTTTCTCATTTATTTTTTATATTATTATTAACTTCCTTCGTTCAGAAACAAGAGAATCCCACCCGTCGTGCGAAGTATGTCCGGCTTTTTTCTCATTTTATGTGCATATTTCATTGCATTTTTTTCACCGTTTTTAATGCATTTTTTAAGGTTTTTAAGTGCATTAAATTCACAGCCCAAGCTATAATATTATTTTGCGCCATTTTCGGAGAAAAGTATTTACAGTTATAGTTATATATCCACAAAGATGTACAACCGCTGGCGGCAGGAATGGAATTCTGATTTTTTTCTTTTACGAAATTCGTCGTAAGTCGATTGTTTTTTGAATTTTTACCGAGTATATTCTGTCGTCGCCCGTGATCGATCGCGTCCCAGCAGAACAGGGTAAATCTAATTATTTTTACGGCCACGAATCCTCCCCCCTCCCCCCCCCGGGAATATAATCTGGACGGCGCGGCGGAAATTGTACTTACCGAGAAATACAGTGTGGTGGTGATGCGTTTTCGAATCTAAATTCGTACGTGAGGTTTTCCGAGTGTAAAGCGTAATCGAAAACCAAACACGTGGAGAGATTTTTTATTTTTCGTAAATTCACCGGTTTCTTCGATTTTCGAAAACGGAACACAATAGAAATCACTTTTCCCCTTCCCCCCCCCTCCCCCCGTTCGCTCTCCATTATCTCGGGTTTTATTCTCGTGGTATAAATATAATATATGTGTACGATTTTGTTCGTATTATTATTTGCACACAATAATATAATGTAATATTATGGGTGTTGGCCATGACAGTTTTTCGACATTTTTAACGTTTTTTGTTCGTGCTGAGTGTGAGAGCGCGAGACATTTAGTCATTAGTTGTTCTGACTTGCCCCGCACACATCACACTTATACATTTATATTTGTATGAAATTGTGAACGTACACACCCTACTAGCGACCTTATTGTATTTAATTGTCGTTTTTAATAGCGGTACTGTTGTTTAGTGAGAACAAACCACGAGAAAAATAAATCAATGAAGAAAGAAAGGAAAATAAATCTATATTATATATCCATGTATACGTGTGTGAGTGAGTGCACGTGTAATGTGTATATAAAGAGTAATTTTTTAATCATGATCATCCCCTATTTTTAAGCCGAGATAATACATAAATTTGAATTTATTTTTTCCACGTATAATTATATTTAAAATGCTAATAAATTTTCATTATTAGATGTGAAAAAATAATTTCTATCTGCCCGGTATTTTAAAACTTTCTTAGTTTTATTTATATTATCCACTATAAGTACTTCGGTTTAAAATTTAATATTTTTTGAAAATTTTCATACTTAAATTTTGAACCAGTCATTGTAAATTAGCATTTCGAATTTAGAGTACTTAGCGAAGTAGCGGAAGTTAGGAATTTTCAGAGTACTTCAGTTTCTTCGCATTTTCACTATTAGTCATCGTTTTCAAACGAAAGGGATTGAATATAATAATAATATATACCTAGTAGTATAGTTAAAATGTTTATAAATGCTGACCCCAACTTGGAAAGAGATTTTTTTAATTTGTTTTTTCTGTGTACACGATTCAATGTAAAATTACTTGTTCAAAAGTTTGAACAAGCAACTACAACTTACAGTTGCAGTTCGAATTTGACAAAGGATTTGTCTGAAAACCAATTATCTCTATTCTTTTGAAAAATTAAATTCTATTTTCTGCCAAAATATTTCACTTATTAAAGTTTCAATCTAACTGTCCGAAATTTGTTAGTTAAGTACATAAGAAAAACAATTGTAATAAATGGCTTTTAATAAATTGCATTTAAGGTCTATAATGCACCAGAAATGATCAGCTAGAACGAGCACATATTCAATTGAAACGGAAATCACAAATAAATCATTTCACTTACACGAAACCTAGAGAAATTCACTGTTTAAATTTTATATCATAATTTCAAATAACTGTTTGAAAAATGAAAATAATAATTTTCAAACCATAGATACGTTTATTGAATAATTAAAATGACAAAAGTGATATTAATAATAATGTAAAATATAATTATTTCGATATGATTTGATACAGTTGCAGTTGAGTTTAATATTTTTCAAAATACCATAAACATAATTAGATTTGTTTAGGGGAGGGGGTGCACTTTTAATGTTTGTCTCGTGTTAAATTATCACTAGTTACGACTCTGTGTGATCTATAGAGAGATTGGTAGAAACTTTTGAACGAGTTTTACTACCCGAAAATTGGTAAATATATTATGCAAAAAATAATAACAAAAAAAAAAGCTCAAGTCAATGTAAAACATTCACATCACTCACAAAATCTAAGAGTGATGCAAAATATTTTTAATTATTATTATTTTTTTTTTATATAATTTTATTACAACGCTAAAATGATTTACAATGAAATTTGAATATTGTTAACTCAAACTACAAAAACGTATTGTACATATCACATAACACATTGTCTTGGCAATTGTCAGTATACGAGATATTAAACTATTGATAAAAGCTATTATTTTAACTGAATTATACTTAATACTTATTAGGTTATTAAATTATTTCAAATTATTTCACAAGTTAAACTTTGTGGTGAATAATGCCTTTTTTCTTTTTTTTTTTTTTTTGACAATAACTGCCGTTCCTAGTAAAACAATCCATGATTTACTATCGTAGAGATTACAACAGTAGTAGTATTTTCGGCAGCATAGAGTGGTGAGTTCTCGAGGGGTAAGAGTGACTGCTGGAATCTCGCGAAAATGGATGAAAAACACCGGTGTAATATTTTGACCTCACCGAAACGGGAGGGGGTTGGAAATGAGATGCAATAATATACATATACGAGTGGTGGACTTCAAATCCGACCCCCCAGGCCGCCCGCAACGGGTGGGGGGTTGCTGCGTCGGCATCGCGGATTATACATAATATTTTTATTTATTATTATTATTATTATTATTATTTTTTTTTTTTCATTCCCACGAATGTTATGAATAAATATCGTACATTAACCCGCGTGTGGCATAATAAAATATAACGCATTATTGCGATGTAAGTGTTTTGTTGTCCTTTCCTCCAGAGCGACGTTCCCCACTTGTAGAAAACTCGTGTTGTTGTTCGACGGAAACATATCACTAAAATAATAGGAGGAAATATTCGTCGACGTATCCGGCGGTGGCTGCGTATTTGTTTTGTTTGCCAGTCGTTCGCCGGCTAAACCGATCGGAAAAGCCGCTGTTTGATTTAGCGTTGAATATTGTGTTCCCGTGTTGTCTTTTCTGTTCGTACGTTGCGAGCAAACGGAACGCACGCGGTTTCCCGCGTACTGCCGGTGCGTAACGGGCGATTTTTACCCCCCCCCCTCCCCGGGTAAAAATATCCTAGGATATTTATACTCCCAGGAAAAATTTTGTAGGGGGGGGGGAGTAAAAAGAACCTAGGAAAATAGTACCCCCAGTAAAAAGAACCTAGACTATTTTTACCACACTTGATGAAACTTGATTTACCAAGGGGGGTAAAAATAACCTAGTATATTTTTACCGGGGTGTACTAATTATGTCATAGTGAGAATTAATGTTGATTTATGATAATTACAATCATTTTATGATGTTTATATTTTTTATTGTGATTTGAAATATTCATTAAGTGTAAAGAGTATATACGTATATGAAAATCAATTTCCGTTTTTTCGTAAATAAAAGAATTTTTAGTTTAACATTCAACAATTCTATATAATATTTCAAAACTGATAATTATTATTGTGCATTAGTTAATCAAAGCTCCGCTCAGAATCGTTTCATTGGAGAAATAATTTATCGTTTCTTTAAAATTCAACACATCCCCCCCCTCCCAAAGATTTGGAGGGTGTGTTGAATTAATACGAAATTAATTATTGAAATACTACTATAGCCGTGCATTGTCACTTCGTTTTACTTAAAAAATGGATTTTAAATTTTTGTTTATTTACAATATTATTCTGAACCGTCGTGATAATATAGTAAATCTTATACATTAATATTTAATATGCTGTTTACTCTTTGGGGAAATTATGTACACTGTAATATCAAACGAAAATCAAAAAAATTCGTACCATAACATAACAGAATAAGCGCACTTGTTGTTCAGCGTTTCGTTTTTATTCTCGTTATTATTTTTTTCAAAATTAAATTATGGGGTACATTACGTAGGTATTTTTTTTTTTTTTTTTCTAAAAACTTAAGAACAAAGTTTAATAGAAATCGGCTTGGGAATTCCATTATATTGTGCTTTCGGAAGATTTAAAATCCTCCAACACGTTTTTGGGTCCGTCGAGTTGTATAATTTAAAAAAAATAAAAATATATTATATTATTTAAACTTAAATAACGTTATTTAAATTAGATTTGGAAAGGAAAATGGTATGGGATCGATATGAAACGTGTGACAAGACGTTTTCGAAAAAGTTACTACACTCATAAGACCAACAAATTTATATGCTACATATAAATAATTTACATACATTTATTTTTAACACTGCAGTGTAGTTAGTTTATTGCATTTTTTCACAGAATAAAATACTTAACAATAAAATATATAAAACAACATGAATGTGTAACAACGCATTGTTTTCTAGTATAAGGGTGCCCAGTGGCGTATTTGGTACTTCATTTTAGAAGAGTAGGGGTGCAAATTAATTTAACTTAACATTATTTTACCTGTTCTAAGAACAAATTATAAATTGATGAATAACGATGGCCAATAATGATCCAAAGTCATCTGAACAAAATAAATAACTGGGTGGTCAAAAAATAAAAATGGAAAATTATTTTAAATCCTTCAAAAAGCGCTGCAGCAGTATTCTTCACACGTCGACGTCCAAAAACTCCCACCGCACTAACTAACTAAATGGGAATATAATTATTATTATTTTATGGTCACCAAAAATATAATAAATATCTTATAGAGTTATCTTGGGCAAAAAATTACTTTGGAAATCGAAATCCACACGTACGTCATCTCTTCGAAATCACAGCAGAGTTATCACAATGACTCAAAATTCTATACCCCTTAATAAACCGACAAACCTCTCTGAGAGTTGGAAATGCTCTCTACTTCTTTACAAACAAATTCTCCCCGCCACCCTCTTATTACTTAATGTTGTTCCCGTTTGGGAACCGGCACATAAATAAAATTCAAGTATTCCAATCAAAAAACGATTAAGAATAATCTCAAATCTCATAAAAAAAAAAAAAAAATTCATATATACGAGACGACGCTCTTCACGCAGATTTTAAAAAATTCATACAGTCAAAAATTACATCAAAACGCTCTCCATTAATTTTTTCGATCATCACACACACACACACACACACACTAGGGTTGCCAGACGTCCCGTATTTTAACAAGAGGTCCCGTTGTCCTGACAAATCTCTTCGGGACACCAAAAATGTCCCGTTTTTCAAAAAATTACCAATACATCCCTTTGACTCTTAGGGTATCAATGAATATTATAAAACATATCCATTCTTTCTAAGTTCTGATAAATATGATATACACCTACATGATCAGGAAATTCAACAATAAATTAATTTTGTAAAGTTAAAATATATAATATTATGCTCGTATTTTTATAAAATTAATGTGATATTTGTTTTATAATTTCATTCCTATTATCTAATGGCTATTGTTTAAAGAATACAAAGTCATTTTTTTTTGTTTTAAAAATTATTTTATCAAGTTTAAAAATGTTATATTTATACTTTATTTTAGTGCACGTTCTTATTAACATAATATTATTCTGTTGAAATATTATTGGAAAATTATAAAACTTAAATGTAGAAATTAACTAAAAACATTTTAATTTAAAAAAAGAATCGACTGTTAGAGGAGGGGGGGGGATAAAATTCATTTTTTTTTTTTTTTTTGTTTGTCCCGTATTTTTAAAATTTTGAAATCTGGCAACCCTAACACACACACACGCACAACAAGTGTCCGAGTGTTAAACGCGAAAGTAGACTTGCGGTTTTAGAACGGTCGGAGGTGGGCGGGGGGAGGGGGGAGGGGGGGGGTGGATTTGAGGAGATTACAAATGCCCTCGTCGTAACGATACTAGTGTCCAATCATCGTTGTCCGCGCATGTTTTATTCATCGTACTAGCCTCCTCGTCTTGCGGCCACCGCCGAAACTGACCGCAAACGGACAAATGCATGATTATCAATCGGCGCGACGGTTTTTCCAGGTGCCAACGCACATTTTTTCATCGCCGCGCGCATTACGGAGGGAAATAGTAAGTTCCTACACGAGAGCAGCAGGCAAACAATTACATACGTTAGTTCCTACACGGACGGTATGTAAGTTCCTACACGGTAAAAACCAGGCACGTATGTTAATTCCTACTGCGGTAAAAAAAATTAAATATGTAAGTACATTGTACGCAATTAAATGTATGGATATAAATTTTGAAAATGTGAAAAAAAAATGTTGGACATTTTTTTTTATATTATTAACTTTCCTCGTTCAGAATCGTTTTATTGAAGAAATAATTTATCGTTTCTTTAAAATTAAATACACCCGTCAAGAGAATCCCGCCCGTTGTGCGAAGTATGTCCGTCTTTTTTTTATCATCATATTTTATAATATTATATATTTTATTTGTGACAATGCTCTATGTGATTTTTATTATATTTTTTTATCATTCTTATCATTTTATATTTATTTTTGGCAATGAGCCATGTGATTTTTATTGTATTTTCTTATCATCATGTTATATTGTATTTATTTATGACAATACTCTATGCGATTTTCGTTACATTTTTTTATCATTTATATATTTATATTTTATATTTATTTTTGGCAATACGCTATGCGATATACATATTTTTTTATCATCATATTACAATATATTTATTTGTGACAATGATCTATGTGATTTTTATTATATTTTTTATTATTTTCATCATTTTATATTTAATATTATTATTATAAAGTTATATGGTTAGACCGATTTTGATGAAATTTGGTGATAGATTAGACTTCTGGGCAGAAGATTAATATTAAACTAATTTTAGGTTAATTTAAAGAGGGTAAATTTGAGGTCCAACTCGTGGAGGGACTCAAATAACAGGGATTTTGAGATATACGATGTTAATCGATAAGCAATTGATGAGCAATGAACAATGTTTTTTACCGTGTAGGAACTAACATACGTACCTTTTTCCGCCGTGTAGGAACTTACACATTATGTACCTTTTTCTATCGTGTATGTATTTTTTGTGCCTGTTACTCTCGTGTAGGAACTTACATTCGCCCATTACGGACACTATCTGCAGCTCAGACACCTAACCAGGACCTGGACCGCGGCCGAGCACCGCGAGAGAGCATAAGAGACGACCCGCGTCCTTAACGGCCTCCAATAATAATAATAATAATAATAATAATAATAATAATAATAATAATAATAATAATTCGTCGCCGGCCCATTAACGATGGCCGTCGGATTTTCTCCCGGGGGTCACGATACCGGACGGACGGGGAAAACGCAATACCGTTCTCCTCCTGTTTATTAACTCGCGAAACCCTCTGGCCACCTAAATCATCGGGGTAAACGCGCGCGTTTTATACGCGTTATACGTATTAAATTTCGATCGATTTAATTAAAAAAATCTCCCGACGAAAACACACGACGACGTAAACTTTATCCGCCTAATGGAACGTATATTATATGTATATATATATATATATATATATAGCGTCACACGAGGGTTTAATAATTTAAAATAGTGCCCGTAATAATAATTATAAATTAGCGAAATATATTCGCGTGACACTCGCACATCTACTAATGCCCTTAAAAATCGCTAAAAAAAACGCTCAAAAAACGCCTTTAAAATATATTTATAATAGCTTGAAATTCTAAAAATTATATGACTGGTGTGAGGTATTGTCGAGCTTATGTATGTATCTATTTTTAACTTTTCTAAGATTCGGACATATGCTGCAAGGCGAATTAAGAATTTATATAAATATAATATAAGTCGATAATAAAATTTTCGGTTAAAAATGACCTAAAAACCTATCAAATTCTCTAAAAAAAGAAGAAAAATGACCTTAAAATCAAATATTGTGAAAAAATGCAAAATAAAAAAATTTCTTATTCTAATTAAAAAAACACCTAAAACGTATTTATAACGAAACGAGCATCGCACAGAAAGCTTCGGAAAATAATGCAAAATGCATCGAAATCCCAGTCCTATTTATTACTATACAGAATTTTATAATTTGTCATGATATGCAGTATATTCGACTGATTAAAATATTTTTTTTTCCTTTATTCGTCAGTGTCGTTAAAACCTTAAAAAAAAATGAATATAAGATATCCAATCCTTTGTGTAAAATAAAAATTACAAAAAAAAAAGCACAGACAAGAAAGCCGTTTTAAATTTTAAAGAAACGACAAAAATTTTTTCAATCATATGATTATAAGAGAACTACGTTAATAATTTAAAGAACAATAATAGTCATCAGTTTCAACACACCCAACAAGAGTATCTGACCCGAGCAGCGAAGAATACCCATGGTGCGAAGTATTTCGGCTTTCTTGTCTATACTTTGCTTTACTTTATTTTACTTTACTTCACTTTATTTTACTAAGAAAAGGAAAAAAAGGTAATTTTACTAAAAATGAAATAAAATTAATGAGAAAAAAAATGTTAGAAAAAATTTCAAATTTTTTGCGCAAAAAAAATTTCTCATATTATTGTTTGTCTATGTTTAATTTTTCATAAAGTTTAGATTAAAAAAAAAAAGATAGTTTTTGAAACTTTTCTGTCAAATTTTGGGTAGTTTGGGTAGTCCAAAATGAGAATTGAGAACTCTGAAAAATAACCTCTTCGAAATATCATCACGAAGTAAATCCAGTTTTCAAAAACTTGCTAGTCGAATTTTTTTTTGAAGAAATATTTCCATATAAAAACAGGTACACGTAAAAAAATAAAAAGTAAATATCATTGTTATAACACTTCTTCGTTTTACTTAGAATCTAAAACTATAATAATTTTAATTAATTCAATAGGTACTTTTTGTTTTTATAATTAAGCACGATAAATATTTGATGAAATATAGCGGAAAACTGGCCAGGGTAACGTATTGTAATAGTAATTAAATTATAAGAACTGAATAAATATTATTAAGAAATAAAAATATATATATTACCATTATCTATGTAAGTCATGACTGAAGAAATAAATGTAACGGGTTAAAAATAAATAGTTTATAAAATATATTGTTTTTTTTAGAAAATATCAAATAAACAAATTGAAAATTAATTAAGAAATATAAATTTAAATTTTTCGTTTTTAAACTCACCTTTGTTGAGAGACTGGACGTCTTCTAAATTGGTCTGCTACGATTCGAGCGCATAATGTACATAACAACTTCTGAACCGGAAAAAAATAATAAAACATTAACTTAATTTTAGATTCTGAACGAAATGGAGAATCTAGTGTTTTTACAATGAACTTTATTTTTTTATTTTTTTTTTTCTGTGTACATTTTTTCGTACAGAAATACTTGTCCAAAAGTTTCGATCGATAACTTTTTGAAACCCGATTCGCCTCTAGATTGTACTTTAGAGAGGTCATTTTTTTAATTTATCAATTCTTCAATGT
>JAIPRM010013019.1:0-11716 GCA_025469315.1 Stegophylla sp. TES_Ste_2020 | reverse complement strand
TTTTTTTTTTTTTTTGCAAAAAAATAAAAAAAATAAAACAAAAACGACTCGGAAACCATCATTTTTTCGTCCGATCTGTATGAAAATTTAAACTTAGATAGAAAATCGTATAAGAAAGATTTTGGACATTTTTCTAACATTTTTTTTTTTCTCGTTTATTTTTTATATTATTAACTTGCCTCGTTCAGAACCGTTTTATCGCAGGAATGATTTATCGTTTCTTTAAAATCCAACACACTCGTCAAGAGAATCCCACCCGTCGTGCGAAGTATGTACGGATTTTTTATTGATTTATTCCACGTCATACCTAGTGCCTATTATTATTATTTCATATAAAAATATAATCTAAAATCGTTTGTCTCGGGACGACAATGACGTCGTCGCCGCCGCCGTGTCTCGCGTACTCGGTTCGAAAATCATACGTCGTTATTGTGATACTCGTATATAGTGCGAATTAAACCTACTACTACTACTACAATACATCCAATCGTAACGATAACTTTATTTACCATCCGATTGGATGATACGTCGTGTCACCGGGAGAGTAAAAAAAATAAAAAAAATACTCGTTTTTATTTTTTTTTTTTTTTATGACGTTCACGAAATAATAATATAATAAATACAGTCGCGAGCTCGGGGAACAATTTCATTTTATCTTTCAATAATACAAAATATATGCTATAGTCTTATATATATATATATGTATATAAGATATACGGGGGAGAGAAAAAAAGTGTACGTGAATTTATTTTCCATCCCAATAATTGTTTCGTCCGCTCGGCCAGCGCAAACCTCCGAGTAACAATGATTTTTTTTTTTTTTATTGAAAAAGTTATTTTTTCGCGGAATTTCATAAAAAAAAACTAAAAAAACACATAGTCCCCCGATATTTTTATCCGACAACAAAATTATTTTCATTTCTTTGAATAAAAATAAATTGCCGTGTAAAACTTCGAGGTTCGACGAGACGTATTATGCTGCTCGTAAAATAAACTCACGATTTTGTATTATACTACAACAGCTGATATTTATTTTTTTACGTTTTTCTCTCTTCCCTGTATCGACCACGCGAACGGCATTAGGTTTATTACGATTCAAAATAATTTAATGATTGTACCCAGGGGCGTAGCCGGCGGGGGGGGGGTGGCTGAGGGGGCTGAAGCCCCCTCTTCTATTATTATCTAATTAGTTATAAATAATATGAAATATGGGATACGGTAGGTAGCTGGTAGTTGTTGGAAAAAAGTAATAAGTGATAGGATCAGAAGGGATAAAAAATGTTTAACGAAGACAAGACAAAGACACGAAAAAATGGGCAAATATATTTTTATCGTTTCGTTTAGAAAGAAAATCAATTTTTGAAAAAAACTGAGAGGGGGAAGGCGATTGTCCTTGTATCCTTCACTAGTATTTTGAACCATAAGCGCAATTAATGAGGACTTAGGAGTTTCAGCTACCTTTAAAAAATCACTCGCACCCTAAATTTTTTGAAAATTGCTGAAAGTTGACATATTTAAGCGTGTTAGTTGTTAAGCTTTTGGAGGACTAAATCAATCAAATAAACATGTCAACACCTATAAAATTAATCCCAATTGTACTAATGTATTCGACTGATCAGCCCTCCGCGAAAAAATTCTCGACTACGCCACTGATTTTATACCCACTCTTGAGCTGCTCAATCCGAGCTGGGGGTAGTATGAAAAATAATATGTAAAATCCATGTAAAAAACCATTATTTTCCCCGCGTATTTATTTAATGGGGTCGTTTACCCCCCCCCCCCCAATACATTCACCACCCCGCGGCAGAACCACTAACTATTAGAATCCGGAATTATATATGGGCTAAATTTTTTTTTTCTCTAAACATATGCAATTTAAAACTCTTTTTTTCATCCAAATGTTATGAAAAATTTAAAATAGATACCAGATAGACAATAACATGAGTAATAACACTTGTTGTTTTTTTTCTTTTCTCGGTTAATAGTCGAATAATAATAAAACTGGACGAGTAAAAAATAAATTTATCGTTTCTTTAAATTTCAATACACCGCCCATCAAAAGTAGTACCCCATCATCCAAGGATCGAAGTATACCCATAGTGCTATTAAGTAAGTCCGGCTTTTTTTTTTTTTCAAATAAATCGTTAACTGCACGTATAGGGCGTGTGATGATAATTTACAAAGACGATAATTATAATTTTTTCAAAAATACAATAACACTGAATTTAGTGTGTCACCTGCATTTTTACGGAACAAAATTATTAGGGTGTCGCCGCCGTGTATAAAAGGTTGAGAACCACTGAGCTAGTGCGCAGATATAAGACCGCTCGACGTATTTCCATCCAACAGTAGTAGTCATTGCTTGCTCGACTGCAAATAAACGAAAAAAAAAAATACATACCCCGTTGTCTAATTAAAAAATCTGGTAGCACAATACTAAAGCTTTATGCTCGTGGTTGGAATTTAGTCTCGTGGAAACCGCCCATTTGAATGGGCGGCCTCTTGAAAGGAGATTGCCGGTGTGTGTGTGTGTGTGTATTAAGGTTTATTGTCGTTTTAAAAATCTAAAAGCTATTTATATATGTATTTTATCATCGCGCACTTTGCAAAAACGATTATTTCGTACACAGACTCCTTCGGTATGCGGTACCAAACACGTCTCTCGACCGATGACGACGACGGTTTAATTATTATTTTCGCGCCCAGACATACTTTGTATGGCGGCGAAATTGAAGACCACGGTGCGATAACCGAATACGTCCATCATTTTTCGAAAATCACTTTTTCATATAGAAAATATCAAAAAAAAAAAAAAAATCCCTCTATCGATTGGTGCAACAATCGATGAATAGTTATTGGAATAAAAAAAAACATTAAAAACAGATTCTTGTATTGCTGTTGAGTGGAATAAGCGGGTATGTCCGATGATTGTTTCGGAGTCGTTTTTGTCAAATTTTAGTTAGTTTTTTCAAAAAAAAAAAAAAAAAATGAAAAATTGAGAAATTCAAAAAATGACCTCTCTAAAGTACCATCTAGAGGCAAATTCGATTTCAAAAAGTCACTTCGTTCAGAATCTAAAAATAGAAAACTCATCTACTACTACTATAGTATAACATTAAAGTTAATTTGTGTATATTCATGTTTCCAGTTTTATCAGGTGTAATTTTTTAAATAGAGTACCAAAATATTTTTTGAAAATCAAATATTAATTCAAATGATATAAAAGTATTCGGAAACAATTCGGAAAGCTTAAAAAGTATTTCTAGGAACACAATTACACAAGCAAGTATGTTAATTTTATCACCTGAATATTTTTCTAATATTCGGTTATCCAAATTTCGCACAGCAACGAATCATTTATTTTCCTTATTTGCTGAACTATATTATAGTTACATTTTTACTGGGACAACCCATACATTAATTTTTTGTTCACTAGGCGACCCATTTCCTCCACAAAAAAAAAAAAAAAATTCAATAAGTTACACACGTTAATACAGTAACATCAACAATGACAATTTGTCAATAAGCAATTTTATTATTTAGTTTGGGCGATAAAATTCCATTACAGATTGCTGAATACTTATATCGTTGTCAATTACAAATAATATTAAAAATCTTCGAATTAAAATATTTATAATTCAGAATTTACTGCGAAACAAAAAAAAGCTGATAAAATACAAAATTAATGTTATTGCTCATCAGTAGTAGTAGTAGTAGTAGTAGTAAAAAACCAGCTATATTGCATTGAAAAAATAACAAAATTTCGTCACAAATATTTTATATTTATTGTTATTAATTTTTGTATATTTAGTCAATTTTTATTATTCATTTAGATATTTTCTCCTTATTATATTCCTTTTTTGTTAATGAGTAGCCGCGACCCATTATAAATATTTGGCGACCCATAGGTCGGGAAACGCTGGCCCATGGTGAAGGGGGGAGGAGGCTACGTATCAGTCTCCGGGAGCTGCGTTCGCAACGTTTTGAAAACTCAAAAGTAAGCATGTATAAATAAATATTAAATCGTAACGCTGTGTATAGAAGTAAATATTTTCGAAAAAGAAATCTCAAATCAAAAACGTTCTCCTTTAGAGGTTGATTAGGTTGGACAGGAGAGGTACCTGTGTGATGTTATTAAAACTGATGGTTTCGCTTCGTAGAAAAAAATAAAATAAATCTCAAGAAAAACCACGACGTTTGACTGCTGAAGTATACGCGATTCAACGAATGCGAACGGTTTGCCGCCGCGGCGACTCGGGCGAGTATTGAACGTAATTAAAAAAAAAATAAATTAATAAACGCAATTCCCCCCCCCCACATGTCGAGAGCGTGTACAGACGGGATAAAAACCCTTCACGGTACTCATAACCACCTGTACAGGGTGTCCCACGAGGAAATATCATCTTATCAATTTGCGATATCTCCTGTATAAAATAATCAAATTCTGTTCGTGTTACAATACTCACCTGATATGCTTGAGGATTACAAAAGTATTTCATATTTTATTTAAATTTAATGCTTCGATCAAAAGGCTAAAAACAACTATTTTTTTTTTTAATTATTGAATATTTTCGAAAAAAATAAATGTGATATTGAATTTATTATCAACGTTAATCTCATGATTTTTAGAAACTTTTTTTGTTATCCAGAGAAGTTGTATATTATGTTATTGAGTAAGTATACACCAAAATTTGATGTTTTTTATATGAATCAATGAAAATAAAATGTTGAAACATAAAAATTTTCAGAAAAAATGGCTATCTTACAACTTTTCTTAAATAATAAAACGTTTATTAAAATTTTTTTTTAGTTAAATATTCAACTCCAATTATTTAATTTCTAATCAAAAAAATGAATAGTATTATTAATTTTATTTTAGCTCAGGAGATATCGCAAAGGATAATGAATAGTACATCATGTGTACTAGATATATTTGTGTTTTCACATGCATATAACATATGGTACAGTGGCTTGAATAGAAAAACAACATATATATATATATATACTACGTTCTATGTAATATAACTTAATTACTGTGTACACTCGTACCTACGAATATGCCCAGTCGAGGTAACAGGAAGAATGCGACGTTAACTACTACATTACCCAATACTGATCCTCGTTGGAGTTGTTTTTGTTTTGAACTAAATACGTCTTCTGCAGTTTCGTAACACATTTACCACCGCAGCAGTAAATTCCTACCTCCTCCCACCCCCACCCCCAACCACCAGGCAGATCCGGGTTATATGTACAGGGTCTGGGCGCACTCTGATTAAATAAATCTCTACGAATAATTTATTTAAACTCGTAGATAATGAACATTTTGTGATTTAGCCCGAAATAAAAATTAAAAATTATTATGATAAAAAAAAGATAATAATAAATAGTTTGATTTAATATTATTTAGATCCATATAATATATGTATATATATATACATATATGATACAGTCAAACTAATGAATCTATTTTCATCATGAATATCATCTAGGAATTATACAAAATATTTTGGTTAAAGTAAATATTAAAATAGTATTTATCATTTTATCTAACAATTATACACAATACCTGGTCAAAATCAGTTAATGTAATAATAATATAACTGCTTATGATAACTTTTAACAGTGTTTGGCGGATTAGAAAAAAAAAAAAAAAATCCATATAAATACTAAAATTACAATTATCGTTTTAAATTGTCAAGAAAAAAAAAAAAAATAATAAAAAAAAAAATAGTTTCAAAGCAGATTCGAATAGAAATAATGACCGGGGAACAACAAGTTGTTAATATTAATTTTTTTTTTTCTGCACAAACACCCCGACGGAAGTCAACAACGACCAACCCCGCGCCCTGCTCATCACCCCACCGTCCCTCGTGAACCGACGATTCAATTACGCACTATTATCGCGGAGGGGGGGCGGGGAGGAGCTAGGGGATTGCCGAACCCTCGAATTTGAAAAACAAAACAAAAAAAAAAATAAAACCGATAAGTTTGGTGTTTGTCTTCGCCGGTGGCTTTCGCCCCGAGTGTTTATCCTCTCGCGACGACGACTTATTTACCGACGATGATGACTTTGATGAACTCGTTTTTTCCCGTCTCGATGCCGGTAAACAAACAGTTTTGGCCCCAATTACCGCAGCCACAGATAATACCGGAGGAGGATTTGGGGGGAGGTGCTATAAAAACAAACGGTAAATCAACCCCGAAAAATCAACACTAGAATGGATTCTTTTTAACGACTCGGCGCCGCTTAATGGCCTTACCGTGTTGACGCGCAAGTTCGATTATTCTCCTGTGCGGTGTTTTGACGGCTTAACGAGTGCCGAACCGAAACTTAAGAAGAAAATTAAACTCAGATGTTCTTTTGAATATTTTTAAGGGAGGACAAAGTTTGAATCCGTCTCTGGGATGACATTACTTTTGTTTTTCGTTTCTTGTTTCTCGTTTTTTTGTCTTCGGCCCCCTTAAGTGGTGGTTCCAAAAAAAGTCGCATCACCTGTACCCCCTTAATTTCACCGTTTTCGACTAGTGTTTTTCAACCTGGGGTCACCGAGTTAAATAGCTTAGCGTCACCAACATTATTATTAGAGTTTAATTCGTTACAAAATAACACTCGGGGGGGGGGGAAGGAGATTAAAATAATATACTATCATGGTCAAATAATATGGATTGAAAATTCTGAGTGAAGCGAAGAATATATATTATCGGTTTTACCGAACTGTTTTACATAAAAACAATATTCCTATGGTATATTTCAACTAAGCGTTGTATTAAGCACTAAAGTCGCAACAACAAATAACAAATAATAATTTATATTAAAACATAATAAAACAAAGGAAATTATTTAACAATAGATAATCCTTAAATAATTATTTATTTGTATGGTTTACACTTGCATTCATTAAAGTGGCTAGGAATATAAAATAATAATACATATTTAAAATAAAAAAAAAACGATATTCCTTTGGCTTCTTTTAAATTATAGTTAAGTATACTTTTGCAAAATTGTATTATAATATATATATATAAATTGTAAATGTTCAAAAGAATCTTTTCCGGATATCGTATTATAAATTTTTTCTCACCATTTACAAAATATTCCAAAATATGCTAAACGGGTTAAATATTCTGCGACCCGTGAAATGTTCTCAAATATGCAAAAAAAAAAAAAAAAGAGTTTTTCTTTGAACTCGGACGTAAAAGAAACGGTCCGCATTTTTTACTCTCGTGAGATATGAATCCGGTCTAAAGCGATGACTGAAAATCAAAAGAAATTCCCGTTCGTAAGTAAACGATAATAATAACTCAATAGAGCGAGTCCAACGATTTAGGTATCTCCAGGAAGTACGATTACGTCGAAAAATGTCCGGGAACCTCTGCTCCGGGCGTCCGTGGCACGTGCACGGGTCTCGGCCGAGAGAAGAGAGTACGCGGGGGGCGGTATATAAATTATTATGTGTGGCGTACCTACGTAAGTGTCGGGAGAAATCCCGGAACCCGAGACGACGGGTAGTGACCACCGCTAAGGACCGCCCGGGAAATATATTATTATTATTATTATTATTATTATTATATCAACCCGTGGCCGCCTCCACCGTCGTCGAGGAGTCACGTACCTCGCACGTATATACACGTGCGACTTATGGCCGACCGGGATTTATTAAAAGTTCCCCTAGGTCCACCATAAAAAAAAAAATATATATATATATATATATAAACGAATAATAATAATAATAATACACCGGTAGCAATGGCGTAGACACGATTTTTTTTTTTTTTGGGGGGGGGAAGAGGTTTTTAAAAAGCCGGACATACTTCGCACGACGGGTGATATTCTCTTGACGGGCGTATTAAATTTTAAAGAAACGATAAATCGTTTCTTCGGTAAAACGCTTCTGAACGAAAGAAGTCAATAATAATAAAAAAAAAATTTTCAAAAAATGTTCAAAATTTTTTTTCACATTTTCAAAATTTTCTCGCGCCCAAAATCTTTTTTATAGGATTTTCTATCTATGTTTAAATTTTCATAAAATTCGGATCAAAAAATGATGGTTTCCGAGAAACGTCAAATTTTGGGTAGTTTTTTCCAAAAAAAAAATTGAAGAATTGAGAAATTCAAAAAAAGGCCCGTTTAAAGTACAATCTAGAGGCAAATCCGGTTTTAAAAAGTTATTGATCGAAACTTTTGGACAAGTAATTCTACACGAAAAGTTGTACACAGAAAAAGAAAAAAAAAATAAACATCATAGAAAAAACACTAGCTTCTTCACTTCAATCAGAATCTAAAATTCATAATGATTAACAATTGTTTTCAATATTTATATACTTATTTATACGGACAAAGTCCAATTTAACATACATTATTAAAATATAACAATAGTGAAAAATTTACGAGTAGTTTGTAAATACAATATAGATTAATTAGTATATGGTTAAGTACTATAACAATAAATAACATATTTAAGAAAAAAAAAAAAAACATTCACATATAAACACACACACACATATACATATATATATATATATATATATATAATATAGTTAATTACAATATAGGCAGCATAATGATTGCCAATTTATTTACATTATACGTAATATTAATAATTAAAACAAATGTATTAAAGAAAGAGAGAAAATATTTACTTGAATAGATTATGAACGTATTATGATTATTGGCTTGAGACATTAAAATATTAATTGGGTGATTTGACATTAATTGTAATTCTGGGAGAACCGGTGAATATAAAATAAATGTTTATTTGGAGTGCTGTGATTAGTTACTTTAAAAGACTTTAATAGGCTTAATGTAAAAGAATCATCAATTTCATTGTTTAAAAGTTTAAAGAGAAAAGAGTTGTAGGCAGTAATTCTACGACGTGTTTTTAAGGAATCTAAGTTTAATGTTCGTAGAATGTTTTCATAACCAGTGTGGGGAGTTCTAGTTATATTGCATTTGTAGCATATAAAGCGAAGGACTTTATTTTGAATTTTTTCAAGTTGGTTACCACGTCCAATCCCATATTATCGGTGCACATTCCAATAAAGAACGAATAAGAGTAGAATAGAGACATTTTAATATGAGAGGATCGTTGAATTCAGAGAAATTACGTTTAATCATACCAAATAAGGATAAAGCTTTATTTTGGATTGTTGGTACATGGGTAGTTTTGTAGTTTTGAGTAGTTTTGAGTCAAATATTATACCTAAATCTCTGACAAGAGAGGAACGAAGCAGATTTTTTATTCGATATACAGTAATTAAAGTTAACTGGTTTATGTTTTTTTGAGAATGAGATAACTTGACATGTATTAATATTTAGAGAGAGATCATTTAGAGTTCACTCTAATTAATTAATTAATTAAAACTATTAAAATAATTTTGTAACAATATGCAGTTTTCTAAAGATGTAATAGTATTATTATATATTTATAGATTAAAATATTTTTATTATAAAACAAAATTATCCCAACATTTTTTTTTTTTTGTTTCCAACCAACATATTTAAATAAGTTATTTAAAAAATTCGTGAAAAAAAAATTTTTACAATAAATTCTAATTTTTAAATAAATCCGGTCATTTTATTAGAAAAAATTGAGTACAACCAAAATGCAAAACGAAAAATTACGATACTACAGTACAAAAAACCAATTTGCTACCCTCCTCGGGTGGAATATTTAGCAGTTGTTGCGTTGAACTTTAAAGAAACAACAAAACTTTATTCTGAGAGGAGCTTCAGTTAATTACAGATAAAAATAAATATCGTTTTTGTATTTTTTTATTCTATCCAAAATATTTGTCTATGATAAGCTGTTGTCGATATTTTCAAGATTTTAAGCAATATAACTTTTGGAATAGGTAGTAACCAAATAATAATCTGTGTTTACTATAATATAATTGTTGATAATGGGAGAAAATTTCGAGTTTCTTTTGCCAATTAGTTTTGGAGTTAAGGGAAATTGTAATTAAATCGATTCAATGAAAAACTTGCGGACAGGATATTTTGCCATTTTACAAAATGTTTCGACAGATTTTGACTTCGTTTTTGAACAAAGTATTGAAAATTATGTGAATAATGATTCATAATTAAAAATAATGATTTTCAGGTTTGTTAGGCATAATATGTGATTCTTAGCTGAAAAAAAACATTCAAAATTCGAAATTTTATTAGATGAAAACTTACAAAAAAACAAAGTTAATCTAAAATTCTATGTGTGTCCCGAATTATGATGTGATCGAATTTCCCGTTTCTATATATTACACTGTTGTTGATAATGGGGGTGAGGGGGGGTGAAACAGTCAAGTTTCTGTTCCTGTTAATTTCGGAGTGTTAATGTCCACTGGAATTCCAAAACTTCGAGGGGGGGGGGGAAAACGTATATAAATCTATTTCAATGATAATTCCAAAAGTTTTTTAGCCGAACGCTTAATGGATTTTCGACGATTTTCGCGCGTTTAAGTTTGTGCGGCACACGACCCTTACGGAACACCCCCGTTCATGTTGTATTATTATAACGAAATATATTCGGTCCGTCGCTTATAACTCTATTATTCCAGCGCGAAAAAGCGACAAAGATGGCGGTAGCCGAACAGCTTTCGTATCGGTTTATTATGCAACGAACGAAAAACGAGAGGGATTTCATTTTGGTGAAAACGGGCGATTCGAACTACTCTGGCGAAACGCCTTTCGGAAGTCCGTCGAAAAGACGCGCGAAAAGCCTAACGGAATTTTCTCCGCGCCCTCGTTTTTTTTTTTTTTTTTTTTTTTTTTTCACGCCCACGAAAGTCGGATTCCCTCTTACCCTCCCCCCTCCCCCTCTGGATCGTCATCGTCGCACGCAGAGGACGCGCATAAGTTTTTACGACAATATAGTGCATGATACACATGGTGTGTTTGGCGGCAAACCAAAAAAATGGAATTTCATCAAAACGATTCGAAGAATCGATAGAGGGAGGGCGCGGGCGGGTTTAGTTTTTGAGTTTCGTGTCAAAATAATAGTTATCTTAGCGAAAAGAAAAGAACCAAAAAACCAAGTGTGTACTTCACTCGTCTGGGTGTTTTTCGCACGTCGGATGGGATTCTCTTGACGGGTGTATTGCATTTTAAAGAAACGATAAATCATTTCTTCAATAAAACGATTCTGAACAAAGAATTTTAAACATTTCCAAAATTTTCCTGCACTAAAATCTTTCTCATATTATTTTCTATCTGCGTTTAAATTTTCATATAGTTCGGATCAAAAAATGATGGGTTCCGAGTAGTTTTCGTCAAATTTTGGGTAGTTTTATCCAAAAAAAAATAATTGAAGAATTGAGAAATTCAAAAAATGACCTCTTTAAAGTACCATCTAGAGGCAAATCCGGTTTCAAAAAGTTGCTGATCGAAACTCTTGGACAAGTATTTCCATACGTAAAGTCATTTCGTTCAGAGTCGTAAAAGTCCGTTTTGGTATTATAAAATAAAAGAATTAAGAGGTGATCAAAAATAATAATAACACTAGCTTCTTTACTTCGTTCAAAAAAACGCAAGTATGAATTTTTGGCGGAGAAGGGTTGCAAAATTCTGTTTTGCCAAAAGCGCAATAAAAGATAGTTATAAATACTGCCGATTGTATATTCGAAAATAGAAAAAAAAAAGTACTGAATATACTATGCACTTATAAATAAATAATGGATTACTATTTTTGAAATGAAATATTTCAATATTTTCAAAACGGATATCA